>CACVKS010000035.1:0-34655 GCA_902749335.1 Acanthamoeba triangularis
GGAAGAGGAGGAGGAGGAGGATCACAGTACTGGCAGGGTTGAAGTAGGCGCCCGAGAGGGGCGCGAAGATGTAGATGAGCGTGAGCATCAGCACCACGTGGCATACAATGATCCACACGTACTGACCAGCGGGGCTCGCCTGAGGGCCATAGAGGTGTGGGGAGGGGGCGAGAGGTTGAGTGAGGATGTGAAAGAGTGTTCCAACAAGACCGCACACGCGGAAAGGTGTCAGGAGGGAAAAGTTGATCAGTAAAAGTACAGCAAGGGCATGGCCAGAGGAGAGAATGATGAGGATGCTCAACCACACGGCAAAGCAGGTGGCCAGAGCCTCTGCACACGGCGCCACCAAGACCAGAAAAACACGTGTGTGGTGACATCATCAGCAAAAACAAGCCCTAACCTTGCAGCTGCCCTCCTCCCTTCTCACCCCATCTCCCGGCCAAAGAGAAGAAGAAGAGAAGCAGATATACCTGCGACGAGGGCGCGCCAGAAGTCGGTGTCCTGCCACTCGGCCAGCGAGTAGATGTGGACGTAGGGTGTCCCCTCTATTTCACGCGGTCCACGCAGGACCAAGTAGCCCAGCCTTTGCACCGTGCCCCCGTGCTGCTGCTTCCCCTCCCCTATTTCTGTGTCCTCCAGGTGCGCATCTCCTTCTTCTTCTTCTTCTTCGGCGTCATCCTCTCCACCACCGCTGGTGAGAGCAGGGGAGAGGGCATCGAGGCTGAACGACTCGCCTTCGTCCTCTTCACCGGACATTGGAGAATAATTTTTATATAAAAAAATGATAAAAAATGATAAAAAATGGCCCGGGACCGGCCTCCGCAGCGGAGTCTCGAGACACGTTCCCGACCAGCCCGCCAATTCGCAAACGCGGGACGCCGCGAAGCACCACAGAGTATTGGTGCGGGGGGGGACGTCTTTATGTGTCAATTACATATGATGATGGGTGATGTACAGGCCGAGAGTGCACGGTGGGAGTGTCATGCACTGTAGTACCATGGGCAGCTGTCTTCCTCCTCGTCGCCAGCGCTTGCAAGTGCGCCCATCCCTGTTGTTGTTGACAACTGCAGCGCGGCGAAACAAGAGGTTGCGAGTGCGGACCGCGTGGACGGCAGCTGCGGGAGGGGTACGGCGCTTGCTGCCGTCGTTCGGCGGGGAGACGAAGAAGAAGAAGAAGAAGAAGAGCCTAAGCTCAGGCGCTGTTGCAGTTCGCCAGCGCTCTCAGAGCCTCGACACACACGGGCAAAGCGGTGCAGGAACTCCTCCTGCTCCTTGCTTTCGATGGATAGTGGGCTTCGCGACCGGATGAGCGCGATCGCCTCGGCAGCAGCCAAATCTGGGTGCTGATGGAGTAGATAGGCGGCGCAGATGGTCCCCGTCCTGCCCTTCCCTTCGAGACAGTGCACGGCCACCGCCACTCTCTGTGACGGCAGCAGCTCGCTGTGTTCGCTGTTGCTGTTGTCGTCGTCGTCGTCGTCGTCGTCGGGGGCCGAGGAGGAAGAGGCGGTGGCGGCGCGGAAGAGGTCAAGGAGGAGGAGCATTGCATCGAGCGAGGGCGCGCAGTAGCTTGGAATGGGCAGATGAACCGAACGAACCGGCAGCCCTTCGAACCAATCGTTGCAGTTTGGACTCTCTCGCAGACTTATCACCAGCCGGACCTGGCCACACAACAAGGGACGACCCGGTTGGGCGAGGCGTAAGATTATCGAAAAGCTCTCTGCGAGAAGAGAGAGAAGTGTGATCACCCGAGGAACGAACGGCGGAGGCAACGCGTACGTTGAAGAGGGCGTGCAGGTTGCGGATATGCTCGACACAGGTCGGGGCTCCCATTCCAATAAGACCAGGAGCGGCCAGGTAGAGATTTCGGGGCAGATCGAACGTCGTTGGTGTTGTTCCGTCATCGTGATCGCCGAGCGCCGCCATTGATTTTTGCGCCATTGACTCGTAAACTGGCCCAAAACTAAGCGGCGAGGTTGCCGACGACGAACAGCCGCTAAGGTCGCTGCTTTCGCTCATCGTAGTACAGCTTCCTTCCGGGGAGGAGGCTACGAAAAAGGTCTCCTCTTCGTCTTCTTCCTCATCTTCGTTGTACCACATTAAGAAATATCTTTCTTATAAACATATTATTATTATTCTTCTTTCTGAGTTCTTTGGCGGCCTACCCAGTTCCAAGTGGTGTCCTTCCGGGTCCTCTCTTCGTTTTACCTCAGAATCTTGCCCGCAAGATCGGCTCACCTTTACACGTCACTTTTCTCTGGCCATTTCCTTCTTTCGGATTTCCGATTTTCTTGTGAGCGAGGGGAAGATCACGGGCCAAAGCTGCTAGCTCGGCATGCTGGGTTCGGTGTTGCCGGCCTCCTCTCCAAATGGCAGCGTCGGCGCCGGCAAAGGGCTGGCGTCAATCGGAGAGGAGAAAAGACAGCCTGTGGCCATAGGTGACGTTGTGCTCCTCTTCTCCGAAGATGACGACGAAATGTGCATCGCCCCCACCAAACGGTGAGCCCCCTTTTTCTCTTGTGGTGTGTGGTTGATTGATTTCCCCCCAATTAATTGGGCGAACGGGAATAAAATATCATTTCATAAAATAGATATAATGTCATTAAATCTTAATTATTTGTTGGGCACAGAGGCGACTTGCTTGCAGTGCGGTCCATGAAGAAGAAGCAGCACTCTCAAGGTTCGAAGTCTCTCTCTCTCTCTCTCTCTTTTATTATGCATTTTTCATCAGCTTGACACGCACCGCCGCACACCACACACAGACGCTCTGTTCGAGATCCTGCCGCGGACCAACTACCGCACAGACGCCCCCTCCACTGGCCAAAGCCGTTCCCTGCGAAGCTCCAGGCGCACCCTTGAGGAGATCAAGAGCGATGAGGTGAGCCAGCCTTTTTCGAGTGTTGTTGTTTTTGTTGTTGTTGTTGTTGTTGACGTACCTTACTAACCGAAATGCCGTACCGTGAGCGTTGTTAGCAAGTTCGCCGCGAACAGCAGCTCGAAGAAGCAGCGGGCAGGGAGTACAAGAACAAGACACCTCTCACTTACGGACAAACGATCCAGGTGAGCCGCTCGTACCCTTCAGCGCTTGATCCAGCACACGCATAGTGTTAGGAGATTGACATTCATATATCCATCCACCCAACCATCCCTCCATCCCTCATCCGCTCTCTCTCTCTCTCTCTCTCTCTACAGTTACGACATATTGCTACGCAGAAATTTCTGGCTCGCCACTTCATCCAGGTCGTCGCTGGAACTGCTTCGCCATCTCTGCGCGTGCCGCAAATGAGACGACCAAAGACGACTGCAGGTCGCCAGGTACGCACCAAAACCCTTTGCGATCAAGAGATCTAAATTCGTACCGTTGCTGATGCGCCAGCGACACATGTGTGTGTGTGTGTGTGTGCGCTAAACTCGACTGTGGCCAATGTTTTTTTAGGCCACCGGTACATACATCATCGCGCTGGACAACGGCAGCAAGAACTGCTGGTTCACCGTGTGGCCGCGCAATGGACCCAAGAAGGCAGGAAAGAACGTACGTTCTCGGCCTCTCACATGCGACTCGATCCGCTCCTCTCATTTTCCTCTGCTCCTTTGGGTCTCGCCGCAGGTGTTGGCGGGCGAGTCCATCGTGCTCGTGAGCCACGTATCGGCTGTTCACGAGGGGTTCATCCATCAATCGTCGGCCAGCACGCCCGATGGCACGGGATTTCAGCTGCAACTCTCGACCGAGAAGAACAAGATCGGATGGAAGATGGCTGTGCAGGACAGCAAAATCATGAAGAAGAAGACACTCCTTGAGGTACCTACCGCCTCTTACCCCCACAAAGCAATCGAATGGGGCGACCCCATTGAGTTTCCGCGAGCGATTGATTGGTGGCGTTGGCAGTCTGGCAGAAAGTTCCGACTCTACTACCAGGACGACTCAGCTGAGGGTTCGGTGTCGATGAAAGGCTACGTTGTGGGGAACATAGCCAGCAAGGGCATGGACCCTCATCGGGTCCATTTGGAATCGTACTGGCGTGCTGCCAAAGTGCCGGACACCTACCACTCGATATTTGAGGTGGAGATTCTTGATGACGGTGCGTGCCGAGCCGCTTCCTTCACCGTGCTTTCCCCCCCTGTTTCGCGAATCTTCACGCACTCACTCCTTAGTGCGTGGGCAGAGAAAACAATATCCTGGGACAAAACGCGATGTCGTTTTAAACTGTTTACCCCCTATCCTGAAGCTATGTATCTGTCTCTGGTACAAGACGCCCCCATCATGCATATATTGTTCATCAGTCCGACTGACCTTCATTTGAATGCACGTGCTATTACACGTTGGTGCAGGGACCGGCAGTTACGGATGCAAACGATTTCAGCGGACGAAGCGCAACCAGCGCTCCCTCATTCTTGTCGGACAGTGGTACTCGAGTGCTTGACGATTTACCCCCCCCCCGCATTCATACGCTGCCCTCGGACAAGTCCAGATAACGCTCGCGGTGGCACTATTCCTGCTACTACAGGACTCCAGAATAGCACCCTTTTCGCTCAGTCGCGACTTGCGTCCGAAGCTACAGCCATTCTGTCGCCGCAACCAACCGCTGAGACCGTTTTCACCCTCAAAGCTGGGAGTAAGCAGGTACCGTTTTCGCTTGGTTCACTCACGCGCCACTCAGTGATCATATATACGCTTGCTGAAGTCCTCACGTCTGACGTCCTTATGTCCTTATTTGGTTTCCTCTTCTTGGACCAAAGGATCGGCGAAACCAAGTGCGGCTGGGCTCTTCCGTGCAGTTACACTCGGAAGCTGGGGATCGGTGGCTGCACTGCCGCCCATCGCTCTTTGACCTCGACGACGCATCGCTCCAGTTGCGCCACCATCTCAAGTACCAAGAAGTGCGTGCCCCGCCCTTTCTCCTACCGTTGGGGCGCACCACTAGTGAACACACTTCGCAGATGATACTCATGAGGCACAACACTTAACCCATCCCTTTCATCAAAACAAAAGATACTGCTCTCTGCAAAGTTGAGAACCAGCGATGTCTTCGTGCTGAGGCCAGTGCCGAACAGAGAGGTGGCTGCCATCAGCGACGTGGAGCGCGCGGTGACTGAAATCGACCTGTTCCTCAAGGAGGTACGCCCGCGAGGCTTTTCTGGTTCACCTCGACATGTACTCGTGCCCGGGGTGGCTAACTGAGTGATCAATGGCTGCGAATAGTTTGATGACCTCTACAACAACAAGAAGCGCGACAAGATCTTGGGTCTGCTCAAGGAAGAGGCCGACGTAAAGCTGAGCCCTGGCCTGCGAAACATCAAGGATGCCTTGCAACGGCTGCGCACATTCTGTACCGTGGGCTCCCCTGGTTCATCATCTGTCTATTCATACTGCAAGCTGATCGGAGACAACATGGTACTCCCTCTTCCCTTTATTAATATGTCATTTATCCCTTTAAAGGTAAATAATCGTTGCTTGGTTTATAATTGTGCGGGGGTGCACACATGCACACACACACCCCCCCCCAGATCATCGATCGATTTTTCAACATACTGAAGCGGTTCACGCGAATGGAGAGCAACCGTTTCAACCCCTGGCGCCTTCGTCAGATTGACAACAATGGTACGCTACCAACGCATGCGTCAGCTCGCTACGACTGAGATAGTCTCACCTAAAAAGAGTCTTTGTCATTTTTGCAGGCGTGCAGGAGCTGCGACCAGCGTACCCCTTCGTCTACACGGTTTGCCACCTAGTCTATCATCTGCTGCGCCTGGCCGCCTCCGCCTCACACCAAGCGGCCGCGCTCGTCATCTCGGACAAGAACTACCAATATATACTGCGACAGCAAGTACGCGTACCACCACTCCATTATTGAAAGGGAATTTGAGGTGTGGGACCTACCAATAACATGTCGGGTTTATATTGTGTCTCTAGCTCAACAAGGAGATAAACAAGCCAATCGTCACCCAAAGCTACAAGGGCAAGCTGGGTCTGGTGTCGCGCACCCTCAGCAAAGTCTTCGACAGCAATCCGAGGCTTCTGAGCAAGGTATTTTGTGCACCAACCTCCTTCTTAAACTCCCTGCGTGGTCTTCGCGCACGACTTGATGAAACCACTTGGACGGTTCATATAGGCTTCGACAGAAGCAGAGGGTGACGTACTTCAAATGATTCATCTGCTGTGCGACGCGCTCAAGGAGTTTGACTACTCGTCGACTGCTCACTTTGAAGCCGGGTACCACTGTGAGGCCAAGCGCGTCTTTCTCGTCGTTTCTCCTCGTCTCACCTCAATGAATGGTTCTCTGCTCTGTTGTGTGTGTGCAGGTTCAACCATTTCTCCGTCCTGGCCAAGCTGTGTGAAGAGAACGGGGTGGCCGTGCCCGCCTACCAGAACGCCATAGTCAACGCCCTGCGCATCGGGCGCAAGGACAGCGCCTACAACATGTTCCTTCCTTCCAAGGTCTCTCCGCTCTTATCAAGTTGTTGGAGTCCCGTAGAGAGACCGCACGCGACCTTGTGATCTAATTGCGCGCTCAACCGTCAACAGGTGTCCGATGACGGCAAACTATTGATATGCTTACTCCCCGAGGAGGCCGATGTACGCACGCACACACAACGCATACACTATAGAGCTGTCTGGCCTCTGACATGCGCTCTCGCTGGACGACTGCAGGAGAACGCCAAAGAAAGTGGGGCCTGGTACGATCTCACGAGCAGTGCCTTTTCCAACGTGCGCTACGGATACATCTACCACTACTACGCAGCGATGACCAACCTCTTTGCGAGTCTATGCATCGTACGCTCTCTTCCCTCTCTATATGCTTGACGAAGGTGATAGTTCCCCCTTACCGGTTCCCCGACGTTATTTTGGTTCCCGGCTGCGTCTTCGCAGGGGCGAAACTACAACTCAATGAGACTTCTTCTCCGTGACAACTTGCTCCTCAACAGCCAGCACACGGCCAAGGTCCTCCGCTTGCTTTGGACGGACCACACATGCGCACGCACGCACGCACGCACGCACAATTCACCACGTGCACTAACGCGCCCTGTCTGCTCCCTCCCACAATGCTATGGCCTCACAGATTTTGACTTCGGTCGCCGGATTCAGTCCATCGCCCCTATTGGCCATGTACTGGCGAACCATGCTCCACACGTTTGTCGACAAGTACCCGCTCACCTCGCTGAGGCCCACTAAGATCTGGGTACTCGAGCCAACTTGCCTCCCTCACGGTGTCGGGTTTGCGCTCGGACGATTGGCTGACGCCTAAGCGTGGTATCGGTCGCAGGCTCCTCTGCTTGGGCAAAAGAAGCTGGCAAGTGAGCTCAGTCGGCGTCGGTACACGGTACTGCTCAGCGAAGGTGATAGAGCATCGCTTATTGCGCTCTACGGTGCCATCCGAAGTCAGGTGGGCATTCCGCCCCTCTGTCTGTTTCCACCTACTTTCCTTCGCGTTCGCTGTGTCGTATTCACGCTCAATTTATATCCCATGGTAGCTGCGGTCCATAGCCGACCCTCTACACTACGTCGAGTATCCAGACAAGGAGCTCTTATTTGAGGTTAGTACCCTCTTCTGTCGACTCAAGTGCTCACAGAGGCTCTGCTAGTTTGTTTGTTCTGACCGCCGCCATCGTCATTGTCCCACTAGGCGATCAAGATGCTGCGCTTTCTGATCTCTTTCCGGCTCGTGGGCGAAAACGACTTTCTCTACCCGACGTCGTTCAAGCGCTACTTCCGCCACCTGGACAACGCGTCGTCGGGCGAGGAGGACAGGTTCATACACCAAGGTGACCTGGCCGATGACTCCGTCGATGATCCTACCCACCCTCTCCTGGGTACGATGCCTGGCGTCTTTGCACGCACACCAACACGTCGCTGCACTCTTGAGAGACTGACCTAAACACCTGATATGATTGCACCTGCTCTGCCACTACTAGGGTATCTGCTCACCATCCTGAGGTGCCGCCGCGAACAACTGGCGTCTTCAGCGGAGGAGGAGATCCTGCGAGAGACGAAGAAGGAGATATGCCAGATCCTGGACCTCATGTTCGACGTCGCCACCAACACGCGCGTCCTCGAGCTCCTTCGCGCCGTTCAGACCAAGTTCGCAGGCCCTCCCGCGGCTCACGGTACGTACCTACTAATTAGACCCCCTCTCCACTGTTCGTGCTTCGCTAGAAACGAGTACGTCGATGATTAATCCTCGACGTCGATCTGACCACCACACAGAGCAAGCGAGGTTTGCATTCCTCGGCAAGGACCGGAATGCTCCTCAGATGGACGTGGGCGCCCTGCACAAGGTAGCATCGCAGTGCCTGGAAGCAGAGCCACGCTTCTACAAGCAGGCCAAGGTGGCCTACAAGCTGGCTCTGCGCCACGAGTTGATGTGGTCGCTCGGCGAGATTGGCGACGATCGGCCCAATGGCCGGGCTCTGGGCTTCCTGCCGGGGACTGCGCGCATCTCCGTCGACATCCGACGCGGCGGCGGCGGCGGACAAGCGGCGGGCGACACGCCGCGCCCGCGCGCGAAGCCGAGCAAGGCCGACGGCCGGCTATCCATTTTCAACTTGAACGAGCAGGGCATCGACTTGGACGCGGTCATGGTGAGCCTCATCAGCGAAAACGATCCGCAATTCATCTCTGCTGCGCTGCACCTCACGCGGCGGAACCGAAGGTACCTTCACTCGAGAGAGTGCTCTCCACGCACACATGTAGTATCCATTGACGTTTGCTTGGCTGCTCTCGGTGGATGGTTGCGCGCAGCCACATCGACGAGGTGTGGAACGGCATCAACAATCTCCAGGTGCTGGTCGAAGAACCCTCCTGGCAAGCGTACCTCGTCATCCGCAAGCAGACGAAGCTTCTTCGCGCGCAACAGGTGCACCTGTTAACGCACAGATGTGGACGTCCACACCTGCTGTTCAACTCGGACCAACAACTTACATGCTGTGTGATTGATTGGCCCCACTCAGGCCGACCCCGCGTTCCTGACCCGGCCCCATGCGGACGAGTCCATCCTGGCCCTGGCCGCCCTGCTCGATCCCACGACGCTCGACCCCGACCAAGTGCACGTCAACCAGAAGCTCATGCGCAACATGTTTGTGCACGAGGAGGTGCTGAACATCCTCAAGCGCCCGTGGGAGCTCAGCAAGGACCAGCCCATCATCTCCGCCTGCTGCCTTCTTCTCAAACGGGTATCGTTCTCGATTCGTCGCCACGTATTTTTATTTATTTATTTATTTATTTTTTTTTTCCATGTGCGTATCGTGTCGTGCGGGTGTGCGTGAGAGTGATGATTGGCGGTCTCACGTCCCTCCCGCGTTTTGTTTTGTCAGCTGTGCGCCAATAACAGCGCATGTCAAACTGCGCTCCTCGCACACGTGGAAGTTCTTCTCTCGCGACAGCTATGGCACTGCTCGGCGGTGGAGGACGTCGCGGGCGTTGTTCAGGCCATCTTCCTCGGCAACCGCCTGCTGGCGTCCAAGGCCAACGTGCCGCTCCTGCAGCGACTGGTCAGCTTTCTCGAGCTGGAATCGGAGGACACGCCGCTCGTCATGCCCACCAGCTTCACGTCGTTTTCGCTTCCCGGCGACGAGGGAGACCGCGGCGAGGGTCAACACACCAGCACCTCTGAGGGTGGTGATGCCGCCGCCGCGTCGACTGAGGGCAGGGATGCGACCCTGCGAGATGACGGCCGACGAATCAGGCTCACCAAAGCCGTGGTATCGACGTTGGAGGTGAGCCTCACCCTCACCCTCACCCTCTGTGATCACATCAGTCTAGACTCACACGGCGGCTGCGTTCGTGTTGGGTGCGTGTGCGCACGCAGCGCTTGATCTATCCGATTAATGGGATGGAGCCGATGGCAAGCACGCAGAGCCTGGTCATCAAGCTCATCGAAAACAAGACGCGAGGACTGGGCCTTCATTCGGCCACCTCCATCGCCAAGAACATCCACCACAACACCCAAGTACACGCTTGTGTCCGGCTTCTTGCTAGAGCTGCTCTCAACTCTTGGCACTGTGTGAATGCGATGACGCGTTTTGTTGATATTGTTGTTGCGATGCTGGACACACAGGTGGTGCGCTTGCTTGCCGTGTGCGCAGATCAAAAGAACTTCGTCGCGGAGAGTGCCTGTCAAAAGATCCTCTCGTTTCACGCCTGCTTGTCGATCGCCAACATGCCCAACATTCCCAACACCACCAAGGTACTGTAAACGCCAGACATTTCGTTCATGCTCGATAGAGCCGGATTGGTGGCCATCCTGCCTCTCTTTGACTCGTCTCCAATAGGCGGCATACCTTCATTTTCTCGACGAGGTCTATTTGAACACGGAGGTTGACACCTACGAGGTATGCCTTTACGCCCACGTCGCCAGTTCGTAAGCCTGGATACTGCGGCTGACGGCACACCATTGTGATTCTGGCAGATCCTCGAGGAGCAGCGACCGCTGTGGTTTCCCTCGCTGCTCGACTTCCTGACGAAGGCCGTCCAGGAGCTGCGGCAGTTCGTGCTGGCCATGCAGGAGCGCCTCCAGGCGCAGCAGCAGCTCAAGCGGCAAAAGCAGCGAGAGAAGGAGAGGCGCAAGAGCAACCGGAAGGGCACGGGCGTCCGTAGGAAGAACAAAAAGGGCAGCAAGAAAAAGAAGAAGAGCAAGAAGGGCAAGCAGCGCCGCGATGATGATGGCGATGACGTCAAGGGCAAGAAGAAAGACAGCGACGGCGAAGATGAAGACGAGGAGCAAGACTTTGACGACGACGATGATGATGACGAGTACGACGAAGAGCGCGGAACGGTGAAGAAGGCGAGGAAGGCGTGCAAGATCGCTGAGGAGGCGGTGGAAGACGACAGCGGATACATGTTCCGCATTCTCCTTCCCTTCTTGTCCAACCTCTTCGGCGGCCCGTTCAACCCGCTCGAACTGCCGACCGCCCAAGCCGACTCGCAGGGACTCGATCAATCCATGTCCATGGTAGGACCTCCTCATCCTCCTCAGACTCAAGGGTTTCTTTAGCCAAGCCGGCGCTGTGGCGTCGTTGTGCACGAGAGTTGCTAACTGGCTGATGTCAGGCGCCGGCGATTCCAACAATCAAGATCACTCCAGTCGTTACGGTGACCAATATCGAGGAGGACCATGTCCCCTTAGCCAAGCCCTACGAGTAAGTCATCATATTTTTTTAAGCGGAATATGGAGAAATGGCTAATAATACTGCGGGGTGTGACGATGTAACAGTGTCAATGTAGACAACCAGCGAGCGCGTCTGGTGGCCAAGGACATCCTCGAGACGGCCGCTCATTTATCACAGCTGCTTGATGGTTTGCTTGCCATGTCAAGCAAGAAGAAAACCGGCGCCACGGCCGTACGTGCTGGATTCCATAACGGACCGCGAATATGCTTTTTCATATGTGCTCACTCCCTCACCACTCCTTCTGCAGGATAACAACTCGGCCGCGCTGGATCTTCTCGGATTGGACCATGTGTGCCGCCTGATTGACATTCTCCACCGGCACGACGTGCGAACGGATGACTCGGCCAACGCCGAACTCGAGGAGGAGGCAGCTAGACTCAACCACGACCTCGACGGTACTCCAGGCGTGGCCCTTCTAAGCGGAATTCTATATACTCACGTACCGCCGTGCTTGCATTCATTGAGCGAATCCAGGGATGGACGTGGACCTGGTTGACGAAGACCTTGGCCGCACTGCCATGCTCAAGTCGGGCATGCACGCCACCGTGTTCAGCGTGGACGAAGAGGAAGCCGACGCTGACACCAACGCCACCAGGAAGCTCTCACTCACCAACCGACTCACACGGTAGCGTTAGCTTGCTGCTCGTCTCACTCGCTCGCTCGCGCACTCACCCACACTCTCCATCAGGTACCACGACCAGTTCTTGAGCTCGGTCAACATGCGAGACCAGGGAATGCGGCCCAAGGGCCAGCAGCAGGACAGCAGCGACTCGTCGCCGCTTGGTGGCCGCCGGGAGGCGGACCGCATCACCCCGCGCTATGAGCAGATGGAGCTGGGCGAGAGCCAGGAGGCGCTGGTCCGCCCGCGGAGTCTGTGGTCCCGCTTCTGGCGGCCGACGCCGAGACGTCCTCGGGTCACCTTTGCCGACGAGGCACCCACCACGCACGGCCGGGCCGACCCCCACGGGACCGTCGACGAATTGCCGTTATCAGTGTTGCCTGGAGAGAGCGCCAGGTTGTTCAAGCGAAATCTGGATCACCTGGAGGCTGCGCTGCGGCACAAGGAGTGCGACGTGTGGAAAGTACGTACCGCCAATGGTGACTCGCCAAATCCCAGTGGCCTCACTGACCATGCACGACGCGCCCCAGGACATGGCCATGCTCCCTGGAATGAGCCGCTATGCCACCAAGAGGGTGTTCATCCGGCAACTTGACATTCGAGAGTCTTCAGGTTCCGGCACTCCTCAGTTACACCAATTCGTTTCCTCTATCCAACTAACTTAGTTTGCACGCATTCTCAGGGTTCAGCCAGCACATGGTCACGGAGCTGCACGTTTCGTGCTTGCGAATCATGAGGTATTTTGCAAGTACTAACGACGTGAGAGTTCACGGGGCTGACCACGTGAACGATGCGCCGCAGAAAATTCCACCTGCGATGGGACAGCGAGGACCGCAACCTGATCAAGGAAGCGATCATATATACCTTCCCGCTGTTTCAGTCCGATAGTCCACAGGTCGTGTACGAGGCTTCCAAGTTCATGGTGGCGCTCATCAACGCCAACCGCACCAACAAGTCCATCCATCAGCGAATTGACGACTGCCGAGCGTGGCGCAGCAGCGGTCAGTCGTACAAGGTACGCGCAGTGACACTGCTTCGCAGTCTAGACTGTCAAAATTTTTCAGTTCTGAGCAGCCACCTGCTCACGTGACATGTGCGCATTCTTTGGATTGTAGGGCGAGGACAGCATACGGGCGTTCATGCTGAGTGTGTACACGTCCAGCGCGTCGACTTTTTTTGCCGACGTCAAGAATTTCATCGAGCGATCCATCAAGCAGATGGAGAGGTGAGTTTCATCCCACTACTGGATGTAAACCGGACTCGGTTGACCCCATCTTCCGCGGGGCTCACGCGCTGATGTGTGATGTTTTTGTGTTGGTCAGGATACGACACAGCCTCAACACCACTGGCGACCTGCTGGCATCGTACGACCCCGCGCCTATCCAAGCCGTCTTTGAACTGCTTCAGCAGTTGTGCTCTCGCGACGACCTCTTCGACAGTACGGACCATTTTCTTCTTCTTCTTCTTCTCCTCGTGTTTGCGAGTGCCAGAGTACATTAGTCACGGGTCATTTTCGCAGACGATGAGCCGTACGAAGAGAAGGCGCGCATCAAGTTGCGTCTCGAGGACCCGCAGCTCTACGAGGATCTCGTCTACTCGGAGCAGATCAACCTGCAGAACAGAGAACTGGAGCAGAAGCAGATCCAGCAGTACATGAGGAGCCAGAGGACCGACGATGAGCAGCCGGACGGGTCGTCCAGGGAGTGCTACAACATGATCTGGCTCGCGGTCAAGTACCTCCGAAAAATCCGACACGTACTCATGTACCAAAACGCTGACCTGGTCTCACAGGTGAGAAAGCACGCACCACGCACCACGCACCACGCACCACGCACCACGCACCACGCACCACGCACCACGCACCACAGGACTAACCTTCTAATTGTTAGGTGCTGCACACGCTCATTTCTTTCACTGAGGGTAGTGAGGAGAACATCGAATACCTCATCAAGCAAGCCAACATCGCCGATGTGGCCAATCCACTGTACGAGCAAAACCACCGTCACTTTTGTGATTGCTGCCTTTCTAACGTTCTCTATCTCTCTCTCTCTCTCTCGGCCACAGCATGCAGCTGTCGTACTTTAACGATGTGCAGACCTTGCCAGCTCTCAAGCTCACCACAGAACAAATCAAGGCCATCACGGTGTGTATTGCGACATAGCCATTGCATGAGAGAGAGAGAGAGAGAGTCTAACCCGTTCCAATTACGCCAGACGGCCCTACTTGAGCTCCTGCTCGGACTCGTGGAGGGCAATCCCAACGCTGACACGGTTCTGCTTTTGGCATCCAAACTCGATTTTGAGAAGATGACCTCGTACGCAAAGTCAGCCGCGGTTGTTGGCATTACGCTTCATATTGATCAAGTTGATTTCTGTTTGTGTTGCTGTGGGCAGATCGCCCAAAGGACAGCTTAGCGCTCTATTGGGGCAGACGGCGAGCGGAAGCGACCAGCATCGCGGCACCGGTTCGGGGCTTCGGAGATCCACTGTCGCTGCCAAGGGCAAGGGCAGGAACTCCAGCGACAGTGAGAGCGAGGGTGATGAGCCCGACGCCGATCCCGATGATGCCGAGCAAGCTAGCGGCCACTTCTACGTGTTCGACGAGTGGCTGGCGTCCAACAGCGACGACAAGGCGGTCGACATATTCGGCGAGGAGGCCCGGCTGCCCATCCTCTTCTTCATGCTCATCAAGATCCTCGCCCAAGGTATACGTCTACACCCGCTCGAGTCGCGCCTCAACCTCTTTAAGAATGCGTCCATGTGCTCAACCCTTTGTGCCGCGCACAGCTGACGGGAGTGAACGCTACCGACGCATCTCTCGGATTCTATTCCCACCCCGCGCCAACACCTCGCACCTGGCTGACACGGCCATCCGGTCAAAGCACTTCCCTATTCAAATCGGTACGTACCCAGTCCTCCTAGAGCCTCGAGAAGGCTGTTTGGAGAATCAGAGGCTAATCGCGCGCGTACACACACACACACACACACCACACACACACACATGGGTCCAACAGGACATATTGAGGTGGTCACCGACGCGCAGGACAGCAAGAAGAGTTCGGGCGCGATTCAAAGCGTGTATTTCCCGCTGCCCGCGGTGTGCGCGCAACACTGTTCGGACTACGACCGCTGCTCCAACGACTTCGCTCACCTCCAAGGTGCATTTGTAAGTAATCCCGTAGAGCAGACCTGGGAGAGTGCCAGCGAGCGCATATCCACGTATGTTCATTCCCCTCCCCGTCCCGCTTTATCTGGAATTCGCCTCTCATCGCTGGCCGTTGCTACCAACTCCTCCTTAGGTTTGTGTCCTGGTGCGAGAAGGTGCTGATCGAGATGGAGTACGAGCAGCTGCGAGGCAAGCACACTGTGCGAGCCCGCCAAGGTGAGGAGCTCCTCTTTGCTTCTCAAAATAAATTGGCCAGCTGACTCATCCGGACTCTCTCTTGCCAAACAGTGATGTCGTGGCTGCTGAGGAACAACAAGTATTTTGCCTGGTTCACCTACATTCTCGCCATCATCATCAACTTGTTCATCCTCATTGGCTACGGCCATTCCGACTACCGGGCACCAGAGGTCAGCACCCTCCTCCTCCTCCTCCTCCGCTGTTGATGTGCCTTTGCTAACACAAGTGTCTGGTACACCAGGTCAAATGGTTCACAATTTCTTTTATGATCCTGCACGTAGCGTCGGCCGCCCTGATACTGCTCATACTGTTCTACACGCGGGCACCATCAGCCAATGCCAAAAGGTGCTTGTCACTTTTTTTTTCTGGTGTGTGTGTGTGTGTGTGTGTGTGTGTGTGTGTGTGTGTTGGTGTATCACCCCTCAGGGTCGCCCAGCTTCGATTGGGTGGGACTGACCTCCATCCGTCGCGACGACAGGTGGGCAGATTACCTGTCGACATGGTCCCACTTCGGGGCCGTTCAGTCAATAATAGGAACCAGCGGCAACAGGGCGTCACGCCCGCGCCTACAAAACATGCTCAAGGTCAAGGCCGACCGAAAGAAGGCCATCATCGCTCAGCTTCAGCAGAGCCGCGCGACCGGTTTCTCGTGGCTTCTGCGCATGCGGTACGACCGCCGCGCCCAAGAGCTACGAGCTCAATGCACCGGTACGAGTCTCTCACGTTGGTCAACGCATGACAGGTGGGTGGCCCACGTTCGGTATTGGCTGTGGACCGCTTGGCACATCGCCACCGACCTGCCGCTCCTCTACCACATCATTTACTTCGTCACCTCGCTACTCGGCACTGTCCATTTCCCCTACTGGTACGAGCACATATTGAGGCCGTTGGGACGGCTCACTGAAGCTGCAGAACCAACCACCATCCCCTTGTCTTGTGCGTGTGGTGAACGCAGGTTCGTGTGTACGCTCTTTTTCATCCTGGTGTGGAGCTCGCCGCTGCGTACCATTCTCCGTGTCATCCGCATGACCGCGTGGCGCCTGTTCCTGATGGTTAGACCACCATGCCCCCCCCCAAAGATTTCCACTCTACTGCATATGCTGACCACTTGGCTATTGTTCTCTCTTTTCCCCTCTTCCCCTTTGGGTATCTCGTTATTGGCTTGCTTGCAGGCCTTGCTCATCCTGCCAGTGGTCTACGTCTTCTCCATCTTCGGCTATCTGTTCCTGGCCAAGTACTACCCGCCCGAGAACAACGCCTACTGCGACACCGTCCTACAGTGCATGGTGTGCAACATGCAAATGGGGTACGCACGCTCGCACACAACACACACACACACACACACACACACACACACACACACACACACACACACACACACACACGGCTTCAGTCCAGTACTGCAAACGAATGATTAATACCGTTGTATTGTCAGACTGCCGTTGCAGGGAGGTCTGATCCAGGTGCTGCCCAACGCGCCCATCACCGACTCGTGGTGGGAGATCTTCGGCTGGGCCATCTACCTGCTCGGCTTCTGGGTGGTGGTGGGCATGTTCCTCCTCAACATCTGCCTGGCCATCATTGTCGACGCCTTTGGAAGTACGTCTGTCTCGTCTTTCCTGAGTAGCTACAATTGCTGATCTTCTGTTACAGTGCTTCGTGACCGCGAGTCCGACTTCCGATCGTGGATCGCCAGCAACTGCTTCATCTGTTCGGTCGCGCGCGACAAGTTTCAATCGCTCGGTGGACGTTCGAGTAAGAGGATTTCTCTTGTCCCGCTGCTGCGCTCAAGTGTACTGCACGAGCTCACCATTTTGATTTGACATTGTATGTCGTGTGTCGTGTGTGTGTCGTGTGTGTAAAGTGTTTGCGCGCCACATCAGCGGTGAACACGACCTCTGGCATTATCTC
This sequence comes from Acanthamoeba triangularis, assembly GCA_902749335.1. Classification (NCBI taxonomy): domain Eukaryota; phylum Discosea; order Longamoebia; family Acanthamoebidae; genus Acanthamoeba; species Acanthamoeba triangularis. The sequence continues at coordinate 17,093 of CACVKS010000035.1, forward strand.
TACTTCTTCGCATTCCTCAAGTACAAGCGCGACGCGATCAAACACCAGCGAAAGGCAAGAAAGAGGGCGCGCGACTTGGGTCACCTCCGCGGCGGCTGGGAGGACGACGAGGGGTCCCTGCGCTTCGGACGCGAAGACTACGCTGCTGCCGCAATGTCGAGTGCGAACGGGTGGCGATCCTCGCTGCGGTTCACGCACGTGCAACGCGAAATCTTCAAGAAGATCAACTCCGGAACTGAGGTATGTGGGCGGGTGATGCGTCATTTTGCGGTGTGCCGGCAGTTGCCAACGCGATGGTGTGTGTGTGTTCAGGAGGACATATTGTCCATCTTTCCGATCGAGCGATCGCAGGCGATGGAGGAGTTCGAGAAGCAGATCGAGGCGAGCAAAGCGGAGCACGATCCCATCGTGGCGATTCACAAGGTGAAGAAGAAGATCAAAGACAACCACCAGCTGCTCAAGCAGGTCATGCAGCAGCTCAACGGCAACACCACCTTTGGTACGAGCGAATCACTCACCAGCCCAACAAACAAATCATTTCATGCTTGTATGTTCAATGCTCGTCCGTCCCGTGCATGTACCTTAGGTCAAACAAGCGGGATAGCGAGGGCAGCTTTGGGTGCTTCTACACTGAGCATCCCCTCGTGGCGGCACGATGTGTGAACCCTCAACAACGCAACAACAGTCCAATGTCCAAACAAAAAAAGCGAAAAGAAATGCGTCTATTTCTTTCTCTTTTTCTTCTTCACTCTTGTTGGTTTCGGGCGAAGTAGGGCACCCCATGGGCGGTGGTCCTGGACACGATACACCCATTTTTTGGGTGCCCTTTCATTATATCATTGTTTTATCATTCCCGTCCACAGCGAAAAGCATTTCTCGGCCCCTACTTGTACCTCAAGAGTTTATTCCATTGAGGTGCTGTCATTCTATCGGGCAACATGGAGCTTTGCCCCGAGTTGTCGGTACGCCCTGCCGTCGACTCTCTCTCTCTCTCTCTTGCCATCTCCCTCATTCCCTTCCTCAATTTGTTCAAGAAGATGACACTTTTCTTCTCTCGGTGAATGAAAACCAATTTCTTTTCTCACGATTTTGCCCCACACGACCTTGCCCCACCCCTGCTCGTTGGTTTGTGTGCACCAGCAACAGGCTGCTGCCCAAGCGCAGGAACAGTTGGTCGGGGAGCTGAACGAGCTACGTGAACTCTCGGCAGAGGATTATGCCGACTTCAGGCTCGACACCATCGCCCAGTTCCTGGCCACGGACGCGCAAGCCCTCGATGGGCCAGGCCTCGTTCGCCTCCTGCATGCCCTGCACGTGGCGCAGCACCTTTTTGACGACGAGTGGCTGGCCCGGGTCAACGAGCTCGTGCTCGCTCCCGGCGGAGCTTCCGAAGAGGAGGAGGACTTGCCCACCTGGCTGCTTGGCCTTGCTGCCTTCCTCCCTCCCGCCCTTTCTTCGCGCCTGCTCGGTCAGAAACTTGCGCAAGGTACGACTCGAGTACCACTTTGCCCCCCCCCCAAACCGAGAGCAGCACCGACATAGCAATAATATGCGAATTATGATAATATTGGGGAGCAGACTACGCCGGGAGCAAGGACATAGGGCAGCTAGAGGCCGTGTGCCGGGAACACTTGAGCGAGATCGACCAGCTGGATGCGAGCCCCGTGGCCAAGGATCAACTACGCAATACGGTCTATCGCCTCTTCGCCGACGCCTGCGCTCGTACGTGTGCAGCTCTCTCGTCGTCTTGGGGACCACATTTGCTGCTGCTGCTGCTGCTATCGTTTCTCGCATGCAGCGGGCACGTGCTAGATTAGGGTCTCCTCTAAACCACTTTGTGTACGCCTGCGTAGGCAACGGAGTGCGTATCTTGCCGTTGACGAAGCTGTGCCGTGGGCTCTTCGCGCCTGAGGTGGCCACTTCTATTCTGGCCCACTTCCGTATCGCCTCGCCGGCCAGATCCACGAACCCCTCCAAGTCGCAAGTCCTCGACCGTCCTGCTCCGCCCAACTTTGCAGCCAGCACGGCACCCATTAGCGCCTCGCTTCCCGTACCCACTTCCTTCGCCGGAGCCCCACCGCCTTCTACTACTGCGCCGACGCTTGCCAGTACCTCGACTCAACTACTGCAGCCAGATCCTAACACGGCGCAGGAGATATCGAGTCAACCGGCCCCGCTCACCAGGGACGCTCCCTCTCCGCTGCGCTCGAGCGGCGGCGTGCCGTGGCAGGCCTCTACTCCGCCGCATGTCTCGCCAGCAATCCGGATCAACGACCCTCTGCTGCAGGCACGCGGACCGCCAATCGCACCAAGCAACGCGGGACCTCAGCCTGGACACGACTCGCGCGCATCCTCCGATCATCATCAGCCGCCACCCTCGACCCCTTCGGCTTCGGGCCAGCAGCCACCGGCTCGAGTCCCGGCTACCCCGACGCCAGGGGCCGCGTCTTACGCCTCTGTCACACGGCGAGAGGCGAAGGAGCAAGACGCAGGGGACATCCTCCTACGCCCTGAGCGCGCGACTGTAACGCCTTCGACACCACCCACGGCGACAGCCATCACCATTTCTGGCCCCGGCGCCGCCGGTTCGCGCACGGTCAGCCATACCAAGTCGCATGCGCCCCTCTCGAGCGATCAGGTGCGACACGAGTTCTACCTGCTGGCTCCCTTCGAGCCGAGCGGCGAGGACAAGAACTTCTCGGTGCTCCTGTGCGGTGACCACCCGGAAACCGGCGTCTGGAAACCGGAAGCCGCCATTCTGCTGGAGCGAGGCCACTCACCGTACGTCTACCACTGCTCGCTGGTGGCCTATCGCAACGAGCCCATCCAGTACAAGTACATGATCCTGGAGCCCAATGGCAACGCCATCTGGGAGAAGAAGTCCGGCAACCGATTCACGACATACAACACCTTCATCCACTTCGACGCCATCGACGGGCTCGAGAGCACTGGGCTGATGGACACGGCTCTGCGAATGCTCCACATCCACCGCGATAGACGCCTCGTCGAAGTCGACCACCAGATCGAGTTCCTGCTCGCGCTCATCCACTGGCTGCCCACTCCCCACGAACCCGAGACGTACCATGGGCTCTTCCTCCGCGGCCGCGAGCTGCTTCGCTGGGGGCGCCACGCGCTGTCATCGCAACGCGTCACCGACTTCGTGCGACAGCTCTCTCCCCTGCTGGCCAGTGCCGCGCCGACGAGAGTTGCCTTCATCCACTCCATCCTGCTGGCGCTGGTCATGGAGGCGCGCCCGGGCTACCAGGACACCGTGTCGGAGGAACTCCTGAGCCTCCTCCCCTCGGCCTGCGCGACCGTGTGCTCCGCGCCGCACTACTACCGCAAGGAGGACCTCGAGTCGTTCTTCCGCAACCTGTGCAACTGGATCGATCACCTCCACAAGTACCTGCGCGACGTCCAGTGGCTCGTCTACGTGCCGCTGCTCAACCTTCTGGCATCGACGCTCATTCAGCAGCCGCACTATCTCCTCCATCTCAACTCTTCGAGCAGCCTGTCGCACTACCGGCGTAGCACGACCGACCCGCGCTTCGAGAAGCTGCTGTTACAACTCCGCCGGGTGTGGACCTTCCACGCGCGCGTGCCGTCGCCCTTCCTCAAGCTCACCTCCATACTTTTGCGCATCGCCGGTTCGCTCCAGTGTACGCACGCCGTGCCTCTCCCTCACTATATTGAAAGGATTTCCGAAGTGCCTCACGTGGCCTAACCGTTTCTCGGTTACATGCGCATGTCTCATCACCTGCAGCGCTGCACAACTTGGCCGCCTTTCTGATCAAGCAATCGGACAGTAGTAAGTGGGAGCCATCGTTCAAGACGGAGCTGGTGACGGCCATTTTGGAGTACCTTCAACCGGAGAACCTCGAAATCGCGCAACAGATCCCGCTTCTCCAGAACGACGGCTCCAGCGTGCCTGCGGGCACCGACGTCGAATTCCTCCAGCGACTGCACACCAAGCTCTACCAGCTGATTGCCGAATCCAGCAGCATCGAGGTGTCGAGCCGACTCCTCGGCGCCATTCCCAGCAACCTGCTCACTCTCGCGCTTCTCGAGCGAATCCTCTCGGCGGGGAGCGCCGCCCGCCTTCCCGATGTGGTGACCCTGATCGAGCCGTTCAGCCGGTGCGAGGACCTCAAGGCCGAGCTCCAGTCCGACGCCGTTTTCGATCGCATCGCGCGTGCCCTCCACCAATCGCGCGACTCGCCGACGTCGGAGGTGGTGCAAGCCATCGATCGCCTTCTCAGGCTCAGGATCTTCCTGCCCAGTCGCGTGATGGAGCTCGCCAAAAGCTTCCTCCACGGCTTCCCGCCGCAGAAGGCGCTCGAGTGGCTGTGCGCCAAGCGCGCACCGCAGGCCTTCGATCCGGATCTCGAGCTCGCGCTGGAAAAAATGGCCAGGGAGGTCCTGGTGCCTCAGCTTCTAGAAGCCGTCGGCATGCGTCCCGCTCTCAAGCTCATGAGGAAGATCATCACCTCGCCTTCCTGCAACGCCCCGCTCGCGCTCGATGTCCTCCAGCTTCTCTGCGACCGCGGTCTTCCGCCTCTGTCGACTGTCGAGGCCGCTCTGACGCAGGGTCGGCTGTGGCGTAAGTTCACCCAAGTCATCGAGATCGCGACGCGAACTCACGAGCAGACCGCTGCCGACTTGCTCAAGAAGCAGTTGGCCCTCGTGACCAAGCTGCGGACGTCCATCACCGCACTTTGCGCCAGCCTGGCAAACAGAGTGATCGTATTCTCCTTGCTCGTGCAGGTCAACATGCAGCGCAAGCCCTTTCTCCATTTGTGCAAGGTATTGTACCCTCATCGAAATCGTCGTTTTCTCTGCGAGTGTAAGACTAAAATAGTGTGAATGGTTACGTCATGTGATTCAAGGTCCTCGGCCTGCACGCCAGCGCGGATCTCGACGCCTGTGTCGCTATCAGCGCTGATTGCACGAGGAAGTTGGCCACGCTGAACGTGCTTCTGTCTCGCTACTGCCAAGCGTTCGATCTCCAGGGGAGCTTGGCCGATCTCGGCAAGGCCGTGCAGGAGCTGCAGGACGCACACGAAGAGATGCCACTGCGCAACGTAGATGAGCAGCTCCGGCGCCACTGGGCTCCCGAAATGGAGCAATCGCTTCACATTCTTCACGAGCTGCGGGCCAACGAACTCTTTCTCGGGCTCTGGAACCAGACCGCCCTCACCATCAGCGGCCAACCCTCCGTCGACAACCCTCCGGAGCCGGCGCCAGTAGCTGCCGAACAACCAACGGAAGGCGAGGCCGACACCATCGCGTGGAACTGGGACCTGGACGATGACGACGAGAGCGATGACGGGGCCGAGGCCGAGGCCGTCGCACCCGAGGCCACTCCCGACGCTCCGGCCACGACAGCGCTGCCGCCAGCCCAGCTCTCGTTCACGAGTTTCAGGGAGCTCAGCGAAACGCTCATCGATGGCGTGATCAGCAAGTGTCTGTCCCTGGGCGCGGACATCGCGGGCGGCAAGATCACCATCGCTCAGCTCCGAGACCTGCTGAGCGGCAGCGACCTCTCCACCCTGGTCGACGACCTCACCCAGATTCTGGCCGCCGTCCAAGAGCCGGCCGCCGCCGCTTCGGCCTCGCCCGAGCAGCTTTCCGCCGCCCTCGCTCCGCTGCAGCACGGACTGCTGATCCACCAGTTCGTGAGCTCCTTCCTCGACTTCGTGGCCATTCTCGAGTGGGGCCTGGAGGACGAGGCCGCCTCGCTGGTGGGCTGGACCAAGACCGTGGACCACTGTCTCCGCGTCGGCCACCTCGCCGAGCTCAACTCGCACCTGCAAGCAGAACCGGTCAACAAGCTGCTGGCGCGACTCTCCTTCAATCACCCTGCCGCGCAGGCACCAGCCATCCGCGTGCTCGGCAACTTCTTCGCGGTCGTGGCCCAGGGGGCGGACTTCATCTCCCAGCTGCACGCGTTCAAGGACAAGAACGAGCTGCGCGCCGTGCTCGATCTGTGCAAGAGCAACACCGACAAGGAGTCCGAGTTGCAGGCCCTGGCCAACTTTCGCGACGCCGCTAACGTCATCCACGCCTTCGACGACACGCCGGCTCCCGACGAGAACAACACGCTGCGGTGGAACAAGTTCCTCGATGCGCTCGACCACCTGCAGATCAGTCCAGTCACGATCAGGCTCATCACCGACGTTAACGCGCAGATGGTGGAGCTGCGGCGCGTCTTCACCGACGCCTACAAGGGATCATCGACGCGCGCCATCGCCGATCTCTACAACCTCATGGAGCACGGCTTCTTCTGCTTCGTGCCGCCGAGCAAGGCGCACACGATGCATGCCAAACTGGTCGCTCCGCAGTGTCTGTTCGCCGTCATCTCATCGGCCGCGGCTCCCAAGCAGACGCCCGAGGGCGGATCCGCCCCGGTGGTCGAGTCGAAGCGGAGCCTCGAATGGCTCGAGGAGCTGAGGAATCGGCTCATGCTGGCAACCGATATGGGGAGCAAGGACCTCGCCGCGATCGAGTCGTTCCTCGACATGCTGGTGCTGGTCAAGGAGATCAACGAGAGTCGCGTCGAGCTCTACATCTCCGGCCACCCCGAGTTCCAGGACTACTCGGTGCGCCTGCGCGTGGACGAATCCGACTTGGCCCAGCTGGCGCGCCAGAAGGAGGAACTGAAACTCTGTCTCGAGCAATGGACGGCCACCGTGGACGAGCTGAGGCAGCAACACTACTACCTCAACTTTTTCACCATCCACCAACTGCTGGCCCTCCTGCCCCTGGTCGGCCAGCTTCAGCTTCAGCTTCGGGAAGGCGGGGAAAACACGTCGCTACCGCCGCAGCTGCTGGCTTACCTCAAGTTTGTCAAACTGGACATCGACTCCGAGGTCACGCGCGCAGCCTTCTCGACGTTCTACGATGCCCGGGTACTCTACCTAGGCTACACAACTACACAACTCGCATGACACACACACACACACGTCCAGAATCTCTTTTCTCATGGCTTTGTTCCTTCTCAGCCTCTCGCCGAAGAGGAGGGCGAGACGCCGGTGGCCCATCAGCTGGCCGTTCTCGGCGAGGCTCTCAACTTCGTGTTTAAGGGCAGCAGCGAATGTCATCGACCGTGGAGCACAGCCGTCAAGGCCAACGCCGGCGACTTCACCCCCGGCGAGCCCAACGTGATCGTCGCCGCCAAGCGCAACGTCGTACTCGTGCAGCTGATGTCACTCTACGCCCAGCTGTGCCAGCGACTCCCCGAGGCCGAGGAGGTGCTCATCTGCACGGCGAGCACAACGCGCGAGCACATCCGGCTTCTGCTGCTGCGCTGCCTGGGTGCGGAATCGGCAGGCAGGCACTCGCGCCTCTACTGCCTGACGCACATCGAACAGCTCTCCTTCGAGTTGCAGAGCTACGCGACCCTGCTGCACGCTCGGCTGTGCGCCGCTCGCCAGCAAAGAACCGACAATGCGCCCGCGCGCTATCGATTCGCCGTCATCTCGGGCGAGGCCGGGGGGCAAGAAGCCGTGACTGCGTGGGCCAACTTCGTACGGACGCGTCTCGACGTGGTACCCACCAGCGACATCCGAGCGGCGCTCGAGCACTACTTCCAGTCGCGAGTCATGCAGGTGCAATCGTTCGCGAGCGAGTTCGCAGGCATGGGCAAGACGCACATCATCGACGGCTGGTGCCGCGAACTGGCCCAGGCCGCGCCGCACCGGGTGTCCATCCACGGCCAGATGAGTTCGCAGGAGCTGGCGGGCCTGCTGGCGGCCCAGGCGGCCAGGCCCGTGTTCCACTTTGACCTGGCGCCCAACGTGGGCTCGGAGCTCAACACGCTGCTGTTCGAGCTGCTCGTATTGGGTGCGGTGCAAGGCACGCATGGCCAGATGCTCTACTGGCCCCGCAACTCAACGCTGGCCGTCGAGGTGCCCAACTCGATCGCCAACTCGACGCGCTTGCGGCTGCACTTCCTCGATCTCCTCCCCGCCAAGTTGCTCAACGAGGCCGCCAACCCTATCATCACCGCGGGCGATCCTCACCCGGACCAGCACGCTGCCGTGGTGACCGGGTACCACGTCGAGGGCAAGCAGGTGTACCAGAATCGCGTCCAGTATGTGTGCAAGTTCCTCCAGACCTACAGCGCCAACAAGCTCGCTGCGGCCAACCTCGCACCGCACCTGGTCCCTGATCTATCCTCCGAAGAGTACGCACCCGCCTGCTTTCCTCAGGTTCAACAACAAGTAGTACAACTAACAACGGTCCCGGCGTATCAGGTGCATGCACCTGCTGGCGAGGCACTGCCCCAACTGGTCCAACCTGACGCTGGTGCTGCGCATGAACTTCGTCAACTACTTCTTCCAGCAGCTGCGCGCCTTCGAGGAGAGCGTCTTCTTCAGCGTCGAGCTCATGGAGGCGCCGGCGCGCGTGCTACGCCAGGCGGTCGTGCAGTGGCTCATCGACACCACGGCGGACTTTGCCTCTTCGTCGATGGACCCCAAGCAGTCGACCACCTACGACCTGAGCGAGACCTTCAAACTGACCCACCGCTGGGGCGACCGCCGACAGCCGTACCTCATCTTCAACTCCAAGGGCGGTGGCTCGGTGTCGCCGCTGTGGATGGAGCCCGAAAAGGCTGCCAACCCCGAGCACGTCAACCTGCTGCGAAGCCTGTCGTGCCCCACGTGCAACAGGAACCACGCACGCTCCGAGCACAACTGCACCGTGCCTCGCCTGGTGGAGTTCAGCGAGCAGCTCGGTCGCTACCTTCTGTCGGTCCTCTTCGGCGTGCCCGAAAAGCAGATCGAGGAGGCTGGCCGGGGCAACGAAGGCAGATCCGACTACGTGCTCACGCTGGACAACTTCCTCAAGATCGTGGCGATTCACTTCCGCGTGAAGGCGCGCATTCCGGTCGTCATCATGGTGCGTCCCCTTGTCACTCCTCTCCAATTTGTTGTCACTCCCCTCCGCTCATACGAAAGCGCGGGCAGGGAGAGACCGGCTGCGGAAAGACGCGGCTCATCGAGTTCGTGTGCGCCTGCCAGGCCGTTCCTCTGAAGAAGCGTGACGTTCATGGTAATGCATCACTTTCCTTAATAATTATTAATTTTTTCCTCGCACTCACACATCATGGCTCCCGATACAGGTGGCGTGTCGCTGGCCGACCTCTACGGCGATGTGGAGGAGGCGATCACAACAGCCAAAGACTTCCCCGACCTGCCGGTCTATTTGTACCGCGGCTACCTCTTCTTTTCGCTGTGTAGATCCCAACAGGCTAACGTGTACGTGCGCGTTTGTTAGGTTCTTTGACGAGTTCAACACCAAGGATGCTCCCGGCTTCTTCAAGTGTACGCCTTTTCATTGCGCGCCGCTGTTCTTCCCATGTGCATTTCCTCCAAAAACCTACCCCAAAGCTAACTTTTTCTCCCTCCTCAGCCATTGTGTGCGATCGCCGGGTGAAAGAGGAGAACCTGCCGTCCAACCTGGTGGTCATCGCTGCGTGCAACCCCTATCGCAAGAGCGTCTCCACGTCGACCGCAGGCCTGGTGTACCAGTACGCCGACGCCGCGGCCTCGCAAGAGGAGCTCAAGCAGCTGGCCTACATGGTGCATCCGCTGCCGGAGATCATGAAGCAGTACGTGTGGGACTTTGGCTCTCTCACGAGCCAGGCCGAGGAGCGGTACATCGAGCGCCTCCTCGCCCGCTGCTCCGTGAAGCAATTCCCGCAGGCCTACCGCGCCTTCTGCCGAGCGGTGCACAACTCGCACGAGTTCGTCAAGGAGAACGAGAAGGAGCTGCACGGCATGGTGAGCCTCCGTGACGTGCTGCGGTGCTGCTCGCTGTACGAATGGTTCATGGAGTACCTGCGAGAGAACCGCAACGCGCCCAACTCAGACGTCACGAGCGCCCGGGCCATCACCCTCACTCTCGCCATTTGCTACTACTTCCGCCTCACGTACGTGGGTCTTCACCATACCACCTACTTTGGCCGAGAGTGGTCATTTTGACAGTCCGTGTTGCCTGGTGCAGCTGCAAAACACTCCGAACCAAGTACCTCAGCAAGCTCGGAAGCGCCTTCAACAAAGATGGCCGCTTCGCGTCCGTGTTGCTGGACGAGAGCACGTGGATTCTCGACAGCATGGAGCTGCCGCCCGGCACGGCCAAGAACCAGGCCCTGCGCGAGAACGTGTTCGTGCTGCTAGTGTGCATCTACAACAAGATCCCCGTCTTCGTGCGTTTCCCCCCCCCCTCCACGTCATTTGCAGGCCATTTAGGCGTTGAAGTTGTTGCTTATCGTCCCTGTTGACGTTGTAGCTTGTGGGCAAGCCTGGAAGCTCCAAGACCCTGGCCATGACGCTCATCCGCAACAACTTTGGGCAGCGACGCAAACTCACGCTGCCCTCGATTGATATCACCAGCCATCAGTGTTCGCCTCAATCCACATCAGAGGGTACGCACGCACACTTGCCACTTCAAACAATTTGCTTATATCGAACGCCGCACCCTGGTGTCTCTGCCCGCTGCCCTGCAGGAATACGAGAGAGCTACCAGCGGGCTTGCCGTCTAAGCGATGCGGAAGGTCGCGTGTGCGGTGTGCTCTTGCTGGAGGAGGTCGGATTGGCCGAGCTGAGTCCCCACCTGCCCCTCAAAGTGCTGCACTCTATTCTGGACGAGGCGCGCGTCTCCGTGGTGGGCATTTCCAACTGGGCGCTCGACCCGGCCAAAATGAACCGCGCGGTACGCATGATCTGTGGCACAGCCATGGTCATGAGCCTTTCGGGAACTCACACCCGCCTGGTCGGTTATTCGCGTACAGGTCCACCTCGACCGGCCCTCGCCTACGGTGAAGGATCTGGAAGCGACGATGAAGCAGATGCTGGAAGCGCAGGGCGACAGCCTGCTGGTGCGCAACCTGCTGAAGCCGCTCGCCGAGGCCTACAGCGAAATCTACCACAGCCACCAGCGCGTGAAGCCGGACTTCTACGGCCTGCGCGACTTCTACGCTCTCGTGCGCGACCTGCACTTGGGCCTGCAGAACCACCAGCCGCTGAAGGCCCAGAATTGGCGCGAGAAAAAGTCGATGTTCAACATCGAGTTCGAGGTGCTGCGACGCGCCGTGAGCCACAACTTCAATGGCCAGGGCGCCGACGAGTTCGCCAAGTTGCTCAAGATCTTCCTCGACAAGACCAGGATCGTCGCGGCCGACGACAAGAAGCAGGCGCCCAGTCCGCTGAAGGTGGTCAAGGACAATCTGGCGGCCAACGGGCGCGTGCGGCACCTCATGCTGCTGACGAAGAACGACGCGGCGCTGCAGATTCTGCTGGACTTTAACATCGTGCACCACGAGCGCACCAAGATCCTGTTCGGGTCGGACTACGCCAACGACCAGAACGATACCTACGTGTGCCGCATGATCCAACAGATCCGGATGTCGATGGAGCGCGGCGACTGTCTTATTTTACTTCACCAGGACAACCTCTACGAGAGCCTCTACGATCTCCTCAACCAGGTTGAGTCCCCTCTGCGTATCATGCGCGCTTAATCGCCCTGACAACCCTTTGTTTTGTTTTTTCTTTCTTTCTTTCTTTCTTTCTTTTGTTTCCGCGCTTTAACACCAGAACTACATGCACGTCGGTAACTGCAAGTACTGCTGGATCGCGCTTGGAGCCCACTCGAGGCAGTGCGTGGTGCACGAAGAGTTCAAGTGCATCGTCATCGTGGACAAGGACCGAGCCCTGCAGCCGACTGGCCTTCCGCCGCCGTTCCTCAACCGCTTCGTGAAGCTCATGCTCTCGCCCTCGGACATCATCAACCGCTTCAAGGCCGCCGACGTGGTCGACAAGATCACCAAGTGGATGGCGGCCTGTGCCTCCCCTTCGGCCATCGACCAGGCTTTCGTGGGGTACCACGAGGGCTTCGTCCAGTCGCTCGTCGTCGCAGTGATCGGGCATTTGAAGCAACGCGCCGGAGTCAAGAGCAAGGAGGGCAAGATCAAGTCCGACCTGGTGCTCACCGAGGCCAAGGAGTGGGCGCTTCTGACGGCCACCCTCGAGACCGGCATGCGTTTGGCCGACAACCGGCCGGAATTGCCTGAGGCCCAGACGTTCTTCGAGATCTACCGCAAGCAGCCCCACCTGAACCTCGCTCAGCTGTGCGCCTACGCGAGGGAGCACGAGTGGGACAGCGACGGTGGCGGCCTGCAGTTGGTCGTGCTCACGCACAGCACACGGCTCCACCAGCTCGAGCGGGCCGTCGGCGAAGAGAACGCGCCGCGCGTCAAGCTGGTCCACCTGCTGAATTTGGCTAGCGAGCACGAGCTCAGCAGCATCCTTGCCGACTTTTGGTCGACCAGCGACCTCGCCGCCAACAAGCACGAGCAGTCCGAGCGACACGGTAAGGCGAGAGCGGATGACGACCATGCAGCGGGGGAGCGGTACCTCCTGGTGACGGCGCATGCGCCTGGCTGCAGCGACGATCGGCTGAGCCACTTCAAGTTCCTCTGCTCCCGCGAGCGTGCCCGCTTCGTGCAGACCCAGCACGGCCGGCCGCCTCGTCATGTGGTCGTGCTTCGATTCCTGCCCCGACTCCAGCCCCGACTCCAGCCAGCGCCTGCCGCGGGCGGCCGGCAACAACGCCCAACGGCGACCGGGACCGCAACGACCGAGCGCAGCCAGGGCTTGGCCAAGATCGACATCGAGCGGCACTTCAGGCACGTCTACCTGGACAACGTGCTGAGCGGTAACGAGACAGGCGAGCCAGAGGTGGAGCAGATGCTCAACCGCTCGATGAGCGACATCTTGCGACAGGAGACCATCGCCCGCTCCATCCTGCCCGACCTCATACGGCGCGAGTACAGGCGCGTGCTCAATCGCCTGCAGTTCTCCTCCGCGCTGGGCAGCGATGAAGGAACCAGGCTCCACGCGGCGCTGATCAAGATGATGGAGCGCGTGCTCCAGCGTAAGGAGTTTGTCGACGGCCTCGCCGAACAGCTCGTCTACGCCACCCGCGCCACCGAGGGTGATGACGACAACGTTGGAGGCGCGACGGCGTGGCAGACCAAGCTGGTGCGCGACAACGCCAGCAGCAGGGAGGGCTCGCTTCGCGCGGCCTTCTACCAGCACTTCGTCGCCAGCACGACCCGGCAGCTCTCGTGGCTGCTGGCACACGTCGGGGCCAACGCCAACATTCAGCTGCTCGACTCGGTCATGCAGCAGCAGCACGACCACCCTCTCGCGAAGCTCTGGCTGCGAATCCTGGCCACGCCGGGTCTGTGGTCGTTCGAGGCGATCGCCGGCGCTGGTGGCATGGCCAAGGCAGCGACTGGCGGACCCGTGGTTGAGGTGCAGCACCAGATCAAGGCCACGTTCCCCTTCAGCTCCGCGGTGGTGGCCGCGGTGGACCTGCTCCGCCACGACGCCGAGGCGATGGCGCAAGCCCGCGAGAGCGAGCTGCACGTGCACCCGCTCCTGGCCACCGAGGAGTCACTGCAGCAGCTACTTGCCAACGGCAAGCTGCGCGAGGTGGCCGAGCTGGACGAACAGCTGGCCGAACGCTACCTAACCGACTTCGTCGAACTCCAAGTGCGAGGCAGTGGGAGCATCGCGCACGAGAACGACCACCTGCTCGCCACCGCCAAGCGTCTGCTTGAGAGTCTGCTCCGAGCGGCTATCCAGCAAGCGGGGCTCACTGTGCAGGTCAGCTCGGTCCACGCGGCGTACTGGGCCGTGGAGGGCTTCGCCAGGGAGCTCTTCATCGCGTTCAACGTGCTCGGCCGCCAGGCCGGGCTGGCCGACTCCCTTGCCCGGATCGAGCCCGCCGAAGACCACCCGCTGCTGCCGCTGTTGCATCAGCAGCTGGCCGTCATTCGCTCTCTGCTGACCTCGCTCCAGCTGCCCGGTGATGACGTCATCGACGACCAGGCAGTGCGAGCCTGGGCGTCCCGATGCGTCGACCTCCGCAGCGGAATTCGATCTCTCTTGAGCCTCCTTGCCACGCCCGGCGGTGTGCCGCCGACCGACAACCATGGTTCAGGCGATCAGGAGCAGCAGGCGGAGGAGGAGGCGGAGGAGGCGGAGGTAGCGCAAGCCCGCGAGGARCTGCGAGACGCGCTGGCTGATGTCGAACACCAGTGGCAGCTCGTCCAGCTGCTGGTTGACTTCTACCAGATCGTGGTGGTTTCGCTGGAGCTGCCCACGGGYGCAGTCGTTGCCTTTAACCRGCTCCTGMACGACCGRCTGCCCACGGCYGAGTCTCTGGCCGCGCACGACGCGATCAAGYTGGTGATCGAATTCCTGCGCAAGGAGCTCGTGGTCACCAACGATGCGCCGCGCCACTGGCAGCAGTTGAGCCGCTTCGCGGAGGAGTTCGTGCTCAGCGCCTTCCTCCCCGCGGTTCTCACCCACACKGCCGACCAGGGCCTCGCGTTCGAACTCCTCGGCCGCGCCATCGTCGGCAAGAGCGACATCTTYGCCGYGACGCCCGGCGAAGAGGCGCCGGCGACTGCGGGCGTCGTGCTTACCTCGTCGGCCAAGTGCGCCATCATCASCAGGCTGCTGGCCGGCTACGACTCGATCCGGGAGTGGAACGCCTCGGGCGCGCGCCGCGTTCTGGCCGCTCAGCTGGCCAGYACCCACRACGAGGCCACGGCCGACGACCAGCCCCTGGCYGTGCTCTATCTGGAGTGCTTCGAGGACTGGCTGGAGGCCACGTCGGGCGCGCATCGTGCCCACAAGCTCAAGGAGGAAACGGCCAGCGCRACGGCCTGGCTTCAGGGAGAGAGCATCATCGACCGGCTGCACACCGTGGGCCTGGTGCGCGTGGTTATCCGTCGCTTGGCCGACGAACTGTACGGKGTCGTGCTCGMGGCYCACGCGCAGCTCGACCCGGCCCGCCAGCAACAGAGGCAGCACGTGRTCGAGGCCGCCAACGACCTCATCCCGGCTGTCACCCAGCTCTCGACCGGACCCGGGAAGCTGCCGCTGGGCCAGCCCGTGCTCCACCTCATTCGGGTGCTCGCCCAGCGCAGCGGYCTGCAGTTGGCCAAGGCCATCCTGTGCAGCACACGCGCCCAGGAGCTTCTGCCGTGGGTGCGCGATCTGGACGTGGCGCGCCTGCTCATCGTGGGCCGGGAAGGAGGCCGCAGCGACCGCGTGCCGTCGGTGGACGCCTTCGAGTTGCTCCCGCTGGAAGACTACGCCGACTGGCGCGATACCCTGCGCGCCACGCTCCAAGTGGGCGAGGCCGGCGGGCTCAAGCAGAAACTGACCACCACCCCGCTGCCCTACAGCCTGTTCCCGGCCCTATACCAAGAGGTGCGATATGGCGCTTTTCCACCTTGTATTATTTGGTTTGACTGATCGTCGTGGTTTTGCAGGTCGCGGTGATGCATGCCGAGGGCAACACGCAGAATGCGGCAAAGGGCCTCGAGTGGCTGGCCAGGTTCGTCGGCCAGCAGTACCCGACCACGCTCGCCACCAACCGGAAGGAGTGGGCCAAGCTGGCCTCGTGCTATGTGTCGGACAACTGGGCGCTCGAGCGCTGGCTCATCACCCGAGAGACGTCGTACGGGACCATGGCCACCTTCTCGCTACTGTCACACCTTGCCGCCGTCGTGGGCAGGCTCGGCGAGCGGGCGTCGCCGTTGCACCAACTGCTCTTCGCGCCGCAGTCCCAGTCGGCGTGCTTCCTCCCGTCCATGCCCGACGACCCACGCCAGCGGATCGCCCGTACGTCTTCCATTCTTCTTATTCATCATCATCATCAAGGGCGTGGTGCGTGGTGCGTGGTGCTGATTGTGTCTTCCCGCCAGGTGACTACATGCAAAAGCCCGGCTACGTCTATCTCGGTATGCTCTCGCGATCGGCACTTCCTCCTTTCTTTCACATGAGCTACAGCAACTAACAACCTGCTTGTTATATTATCGACAGGTACCTGCAATCATGTCTACCTGGTGCCGCCCTGCGGTTTGCCCATGAACATCGAGTCGTGCGGTGTCGACGGCTGCGCTGCCCAAGTCGGAGGCACCAGCCACATTCCCGTACGCGCATTGAGATTCCCCTCGCTCGTCGTAGGCCTCGCTCTTGAGTACTCACAACGTAACCATGTTGTATCATTACAGCTTCCGGGCCATGTGCTGCTCATGGTGCCCGGCAACCCGCCTAACACGCGCGGCTTCCCGGTCACCGCGCGCGATGTGAGCGAGCTCACCGATCAGACGCCGAAGGCCTACTGCCCGCTCACCCTGCTGGAGAACGCCACCTGGCGCGTCCGGGACTGCGCCTCCGCGACTGCCTTCTGGCTGTTGCGCTTCCTGGTCGACGCCACGCTGCTCCTGAGCACCCTCGCTAATTTTGGCGGGCGATCCAAGGCCGACGCGCTGGCCCTCGCTGCCGCCGACATGGGCAACACCGTGAACGAGTACTACTACGACGAGCGGCTGGGCCAGTCGTGGAAGCAGCTGAGCAGCCTGGTGGCACCCAACCAGGAGGACGCCCTGCTCCTGGTCCACTGGACCCTCAACGCGCTGGCCTCGACCGCACCGCTGGCCGGCGACTACTCGCGGCTCGACACGCTGGCCAAGCGGCAGGAGTGGGAGCGCTGGGCGCTGAACGCGACGAGCGGGCTTGCCGACGCGGGCCTCGCAGCCGCCAAGCTGCGCGAGCTCAAGGTGCGGCTGCAGCAGGAGGCCACGCCCGAGCAGAAGCAGGTGCTCGAAGCCGTGACAGAGACCGTCGACCCCGACCTGGCGCAGGGCCACAACGACGACGGCGCCTACCGCGCGAACAACCGCCCTGCGCTCTGGCGCATGCGCACGGCCGTGACGGTGGACGACTTCAAGCGGCGCTTCGTCGCCGACGCCCGGGCGCTCGCCGAGTGCCCCAAGATGGCGCTGCTCGTGACCGAAGAGGAGAAGCTGCGCTGCATCGCCTCACTGCCCGACATCCTGGCCTGGAAGACCGCCGTCGAGCAGCACTTCAACAAGCGCATCGACAAGCAGACGGCCGAGACGCGGACCGTGGGCCAGATCCTGCAGGAGCTGTCGCCCGAACAGCGCCGGGAGTGGGGCGCACTCTTTGACCGCTTCGCTGCGGGCTGGAACCTGGCGCGCGAGTTCGTCCAGAAGCACGACGGCGAGGACATCACACTCATCGAGATGAACGAACGCGTAATTAGCCCCCTTGTGTGCGTGTGCGTGTACGTGTAGGTGTCATGTCTGGGAGCTGACAGGTCGCATGTGCAGGTGCCGCTGGTGTATTCGCTCAACACGCTGGTGGGCGAAGGGTCGCAGGGGGTGGCTCTGGTCAAGTGGCTGATCAAGAAGCACAACGACGTCATCGTCAGGATGCACCGCGTTCTCGCGGAGGCGGCCGATGCTGTCGACGACGCCGCGCTCGACGCACAAGCGGCAGACGAGGCCTACCGGGCCAAGCTGCGGCGCTTCGGCCAGCTCCCGCTCCACCTGGTTCGCACGACTCACATGCTGCAGCCGTTCCCTCGGCACGGGGGCATCACGCGCGTGCTTCAGCTGTCGGCCCACCGGTCCTACGCCTACGGCAAGGGCCAGCACACGTTCTACGACTACGCG
>CACVKS010000036.1:0-34620 GCA_902749335.1 Acanthamoeba triangularis
GGTAGGGGTGGTAGTAGGGGTTGCCGCCATAGGGCGCTGCGTAGCCCATCGCCGACGCGGCGATGATCGACGGGTCATCGGGCAGCTGCCCGACAGCCGCGGTGGAGGGAAGAAAGGCCGACGACGAGATGATGGCCGGGTCCACAAAGTCCACGGGCGACTGGGGTTGCTGCGGGTGGAGGCCTCGGTGCGTCGGCGCGTGGTGAGGTGCGAACGAGCCCAAGGCCTGCGTGGCGGACTGGAACAAGGACGAGAGCGCAGGCGGATAGGCAGCTCGGGACTCCTCGGCGGCGGCAGCAGCGGCGACCGAAGATGGAATTGTGACCGCCACTGGCGCCGGCGCCGGCGCAGCGGTGGAAGCCGAGTAGGGGACGGAGGTGGGCAGGGCGTTGGGCGAGGAGGCCGGCGAGGAGGGCAGCGGTACGACCGGACCGAAGGCACAGACGAGGTTCAGGAAGAAAGGCACGTTGAGCGAGTAACCCGGGTTGACCAGGAATTGCTGATGAAACTGGGGCTGCTGCTTCAGCTTCTTGTACCGCGCCCACAACCTTCAGAAACCGAATTAGTAAGAATAAGAAATAATATCACTAACATAATAATAATATCAAACATTATTGGCTATTAAGACGACGTACCGGTCCAGCGAGGCGCCGCGGAGCTTGGGCAGATAGTCGTTGCCTTGCAAGAGGGAGATCAAAACAAAGTCAAGCCTCGTCATGTTGCAGTGACCCTGCAGCAAACCAACGTATCTGTATCATTCACAAGAACTCGCTTCGTGCGCATGCGATGGTGCTGTGGTGGCGCAGGTGCGTGCAGGTACCCTAAAGGGGAAGGATTGCTCGAGTGACCGACAAAACTCCCAGATGGAAAAAAGCAGCTTGGAGCTCTGGCCCCTCTGCGTGTTGAGCACGAAAACGTTCTGCAACATGGAGCTCAATCCTGGCGGCGCGTGCCCGTACGATCAGAAACATCATCGTAACAAAAGGACAGTTGGGCTGGGCGCTGGTGAGTACCGAGCAAAATCAAGTCGGCATCGGTGCCCACGATGAGGTGCGAGTCCCTCCGGAACTTCTCGGCGTTCCGTTCCTGGTCGGCAAAGCCCTGGCAAGCGCAAATGTGAAACGAGTGAGCCACGAGCGACGTCACGGATGCGGGCACGGACGCACGGCCAAAACGCACCGTCTGATAGGCGAACATTCGCTCCTGTGGGTTGGGCGGCGGCGAGGAATCGGCATTGGCGTGCGAGACAATGAACTCCATGATCTTGAGCTCGCCCTCGCCCGGCACATCCGGGCCTGCCAAGACCACATTGGCGTTAGTGCATTAAGAGGCCGCGGGGTGGTAATGGTGGGTGGTGAACTGAACGCACCTGAAATATAGATGCGGGTGAAGTGGTACTTGGGGTCGCTCTGCAGGCGCGAACACGCCCAGAAGCACAGCGCGTTCTTAAGTCGGTACATGAACGGCGTTCCCGCAGTCACCTGGAGCAGATTGAACTCGCCCTTCTTCTTGGCCCTTTTCTTGCTGGCGCCTGTTTGGGCTTCGGTCTCGGCGACTTGTGGCTGGGGCTGCGCCTTGGCCTTGGCCTGTCTGTCCTGCTTGCTGGCCGCACCCAGGCGCCGCTTTCGCTGGGTGATCAACTTGGCGGCGGACGCTACGTCGCGCCATACAGCCAAAACACATCATCATGAGTTGCGGTCGCACACCAACGAAAGATATCGCGTGCGCATACCGGGTCCGTCGATGGCGAGGAAGACGGACTGGCGCGCGACGCAGACCTTGAAGAGCCCATCGAGCTCGCGGAACAGCAAGGTGAAGAGTTGCTCTTCGTTTGCGGCTCGCCTTGAAGCGGGAGGGAGGAGGGCGAAGCGCGAGATCGTTAAATTGCGGGTGCACACAGCACGCTGACACGGGTTGTGCGCTACCTTCCCACTGTATGAATGTAGCCGTTGAGGTCGACGTAGATATGGTCAAAGTAGTCTTTGACCGCTGGTGGAGCCCTGCACAAAGGACCGAGTGTTGGCGTGCTGCCGCTCACGGAAACACCGATCAAGAGAGGGCACAACGCACCGTTCGCCAGGCGCAGGACGGCGGGGCGCGTCTGGCACCGGTATGAAGCAGTGCGGGTAGTGCTTCTCCAGCCACTTCTGAAAGCCGGCGATTCCCATATTGTTCCTATCAATTTGATAAAATCAATCTTTTTTTTTTTTTTTGCAGCACAAAGGGTCCTTGCTTCCCTGTGTGAAATGGCTCCGAGCAAGGGAGAATGATTAAGGGGAGGGTACCTTGTTGCGTTACGCAAATCAATTACCAATTCGTGGTCTCAGAGGGAAAAAGAGGGAAATTTTTTTCCCCTTTACTTTTTCTGATCAGAAAAGGTAAGTGTCCTTCACGCTAGACACAGGAGTTACACCCACAACAAACCACCTTGCCCGAAGGAAGCATCTCCAGCAGACTTGGCACAGCAGTTCTCCCAATTTTTGTTGTAGTGGTTGGCTGTTATAACAAGGTGAACTCCCCCGTCATCTGCCCCCACAACGCCTCGCCTCACTTTCAGCTACCAACCACCAATAGATGGAGATCAGGATGAGATCCCTGAATAGTCCGACGCGCGAGAAGCGTGTGGAGGGTGTTAACACAGCAACTATAAAGGAGAGGCCAGCCCCACCAGACCAGGAGGGCACCTTTCAATTGTACGGTGATGACTATCCATCGTTTCTTAAGGATGTCTGCTCTGGTACGCACTGCCCCTTGTTACTGCCAAGATCTGTCACTTACAGATTTTATTCCTTCAACATCTGCACACCAATGCTCAACTTGAGTTATCCTCCATTGCAGAGGACCAGTGGAAAGAGCTGATGGGCGCAGTGAATGAGTTGTGGCGGCCCATTCATGTGGAGAGCGTAGACTTACTCAAGAACTCGAGCTGGTGGGACTACACCGTGTTTGGGGTGGTACGGCGCCAGCGAAAACAACAGCAACTCGCCGCCCACATCGTTACAGTCGCGGCCAGCATCAGAGCGCACCTGGACGAGGTACACCACCATCTTGATTGCACGTGTGCGGTGTTGCGTGTGTTGGTGTCATGTGCTGGTGCTGATGGCGGGGAAAACAGATCAACAAGCAGAAGCTGGGCTTCCGCGTCCGCTTCAAGCAGACGAACGCCAAGACGGACGAGGCCGAGTTAGACTACATTTACCCGCTCTTCGTCGTCCGGGTGACCCTGCGGCCGAGCGACCGCCAGACGCAGGACGGCGACCCTGCCGGCAGCCCCGAGAACGGTTGAAGCGGAGAGAGAGAGAGAGAGAGGGAGCAGCAACATGTAGAGAGAGAGAGAGAGCGGCAGCGAGTCGTGGAAATGGACGACCTATTTACATCAGATGGCAGAACGGGGGGAGTAGCTAGGCCTAGTAGGAGGAGGGCGCGGAGGCGCTTGTGTAGGGAATGGCGGCGTCGCTGGGTAGATGGGTCGTGGCGAAGATGTGAGCCCAGTGCTCGCCCAGCACGGTGGGCATCTCGTCCGGCGGGGTCGCCACGTACTCGGCCTTGTCATCGATGTCCTTGCTCTTGCGTCCTGCAAAGCCGATTTGCACGTGTGAGAACACATTTCGGGCGGTCGGAGCGTGTATGTGTACCGTCGGCGCGCTTGGCCATGCCAAGGGAGAGGAGACGAGCCAGCGCGTCGTGTACGGCGAAGCGGACGTGCGTCGGCTGCTTCTCGAGCCTCTGAATGTCCATCATGAACTCCTCGCAGACCTTGTGCGCCAGGCTGGGCGTCTGCTTGCCGTAGGTCCACAGGAAGAAATACAGGACCGCACTCTGTGTGCACCAACGAGGAATGAGTCAACCAGGCCAGTAGGCTGAATCCACTTCAGTTCGGTTTACCTCTTTGAGTTCCTGCAGCTTGAGCTTGTCGATCAAGTACAGCAGGACGTCCCTGTCGCTCGACATTCTGTGCGACAGGGAAAAAAGCAATTCTGAGTGAGCAAAATATGTTGGGGGTGCGTGGAGGGAGAGAGACGGTACGCCTTGTCGTTGAGGAAACCGAGCATGAAGCGCTGGTAGTAGATGATGCTATAGCGATAAGTGATGAAGGTGCGTGCGGCGAGGGTGACAAAGCTGAGCAGAGCCGCAAGGCCATACCACGAGCTTATCTGTCGTACGCGCGCAAAACGTTGGTTTTAAGCACAAGGCAGCTCTTTCACAGGGCATGTTGTACCTCGTCGGAGAAATGGATGATGAGCGTGGCAATGCCGATCGCGCCCGTAGCGGCCAGGTAGACAAAGTCCATGGGCCTCACGCCCAGCTTCTTCTCCGGGAAGATGAGCTCCAAATCGGACTGCCAGCGCCATCGAAAAATGGGCGGTCAGCGCCGACATGGAAAGGCAGGACAATGAGATGGTTGGCAAGGTGAGCTGTACCATGGGAATGTTGCGGTAGGTGCGAAGGAAGATTCCGCGATCGTTGCTGGCATTGGCGTGGGTGGGATCCAGCGCGGCGACCGACTTCTTGGGGTCTCGCTTGTACATCACCACCATCTCCTTGTACGTCGGTTCCTGTGTAACACGCAACGGCCGGCCGAGTGAGTTTTTTGATTTGGCCCGGTGCACTTAGGCATGACATCATGGGCCTCGTACCACGATGGTACTCTTGCGAAAGAGAGAGCCGAGGCCGTGCTTGCGCACGTCGGCGAACAGGGTCCGTCGGGTGATGACGTTGCTGTCCTCGTCCTCTGGCTGGCTGTCTTTGTCCAGGGTGCGCAGACCCACAGACTCGGCGCTGAGCCCTGCACTGTCCCTCCTGCTGTGCTTCTTGGCCTGTCGCTTTGTCTCCAATTCTTGCACCGACTTGACCTGCAGGGCCAGATCACGACAGGAAGTGATGTTAGCACACACCGCGTGTGTCGTGAGTGCATCGTGTGCGTGTGTCATTTGTTTGGTGTGGAGAGAGAGAGAGAGAGAGTCGGGACCTTGCCCAGGAATGGGAAAATGCGAAGGAGCGAAGGAAATCGATCGGAGAGCCAAGTGAAGAAGATGACGAGCAGGTGGTCGATTTTCTCGAACATGAAATAGTCCTGTCGTGGTGTAGAGAGATGAGGTTGATGAGCAAGGAAAGAGGGATAAAAGACGAGGCGTATATACCTTAGTCTTGTCCATGCCGATTCCGCGACGGAAGACCCACACCCTGTTCGAGGGAATGAACGCGTTCTCCACCTTGTCGCTTTGCGGCGCAAAACGTTCGATGTTTTCCTCCTTCTCTTGCATCTCCCTTCATTGTTTTTCATGACCACATTCGTGAGTGAGCCGCGCAGAGATCAAACCTTGGTGGCCGGCGAGGAGCGGGACGTACTTGTAGCGGCGGAAGGGGCCGGGATCCAGGCCCTCCCAGTTGATGTCCACTGGCAGCGTGCTCAAGTAGTCTTCTCTCAGCGCCCACTCGAGCTGTGGTCGACACGTGTGTGTCGCACGTCAGTTACCTTGAGCGATGCCCACATAATTCAGCTGAGCTGAGCTTAGACTGGGTTGAGACGGTACCTCCTCGCGAGTAACTGGGGTAAAGTTGGCCTTGAGCAGCATTTCTCTGCTGGCCAGGAGGAACCGGTCCTCCATTGTGCTGAGCTTTTCTTCGCTGACGTCCCTGTGAGTTGATCGTAAGTGAACTGGGGGTGCCTGCAAACAAGGGTCTGCACGTACTGAAAGTCGAGCGGGTCGGAGTGCGGATTGAGCATGGCGTAATCGGCGAGCAGGCGACGCGACTCGGGGTACTTGCGCATGGTCAAGACCAGCTCCAGCTTTTCCATGATGGACGAAAACAGCTTGCTGAAGGATCGCGCAGTGCGGTGGTGAGTTTCAAAAAGCCGACTGCAGTCGGGGGCGCAGGTGCAGTACCGTTCACGCTTCTCGGGGAGTAGCTTAAGCATCGCCCGCTTCATCTTCCTGTAGGAGAACGGGATATAGAACTCTGCCTCCGCCTCAATCTACATGCATAAAAGATGAGACAGGTGGATGGGGAGGAATGAGTGCGAGACGAGCGAAGAAGGAAAGTACCTTGGGAGCCCAGGATGCTTCGCTCTTCGTGCGGATGATGGCGTATAGTCGGAAGAGAGCCCACGCCGTGAAGCCGACCACGGCCACCAGTGCTAACCCTAGTTCCCAGCCCATTGTGCCAAGCCTTTTGTGCTCTTCTTCACTGGTTCAGACGTTGGGGAGGGACTGTATGTGGTCGGAGGGAGAGGTTACGTTGGTTTATTCAGTTGTAGTGCTCGCTCCGAACCTCCAACAAAAGCGCCAGTCCCTGCCCATTGCCAAGAGGGGAAGCCGAAGGGTTAGCAAACGCAACTGCAGCACCTTTACCAGCGAAATTTCCCTCGAAATGGAAAATACGATAAATAAAAAGAAAATCGGGAATAAATAGCGTGTGACCGCACCAGCACAGGGATCAGGTCGAGGGGTAGTAGTTGCTCGCTTTGGCGTTCTCCTCATCGTCGTCGTCCTTCTTCTTGCAGCAGGGAGGTGGACAGGGGATGAAGCAGATGCAGCAGCTCGCGCCACCCAGCAGTCCTCGCTCTACGCGTACTGGCACCACTCCCTCCTCTTCGTCCTCCCTGCACGTGCATCAAACGTCGTAAGCAGCCTCAGAGGGAACTAGCGTGCACACCGCAAGGGGCAGGCAGCGTACGTGAGGTTGTAGTGGGCCAGCGGGTAGTCGCCAGCCAGGGCGCGGTGGCCGTGGTAAAGCGACTGCTGGCTGGGCGCCAGTCCCGTGCGCTAAGCCCGGCGATGGCCCCACCGCGTAAGAGAGAAGAGTCAGAAGGCCACCCCTTTTCTCAAGTGCCAGAAGAGATTTGATTTTGGGAAGTGATGATGGAACCTTTTCCACGATTCGCTTGATTTTGTGGAGTTTCACATCGTCCGCGACGCGCAGGTTGAGGAGGGCTCCTCCAGGCAACTCTAACTCCAAACGCAGCCTCCGATCTTCGTCCATCTTTGCTTTGCGTCCGTTCAAGCCACAAAAAGTAAAAAAATAAAATAAAATAAAATGGAAAAAGACTCCTCTTGCTGCCCCTCAAGACGCGTCGGCCAGCACGACGAGCAGGAATTCGTTGGTGCTCAAGACCGAAGAGCGCAGCACGGGCTCACCGGCTTCTCGCCGCCTGTTGACGTCTTCCACGTGTCGCTGGCGATCATGGCAGTGCCGCATCAGGACCGGCACGTTCAACACCGTGTCCACCGCCGAATAGTGGATGTCTGCGTGCGTACATGTCGAGACTATCAGACAACTAATTACCATGAGGGCAACCAGTCACAGGGTGATGAGCCAGCAAGTGTACCATCACGCTTGGACGATTTCCGGAAGGCCTCGATCATGCCCGGAGCGTCGTCGGGCAGCCGGTAGCGGCCCAGGAATAGGTCCATGTGCTTGAAGTGCACGCCGCCGAACACCCGCCGGTTGCCCTCCTTGTCGATCTGGCTCTGCGGCCTGGCGTAGCTCGCCTCGTCTTCTCCACTGGCGGTACCCGCAGCACTCTTGGAAGCGCCGGTGGCCGTTCCAGCGTGCTGTCGCTCGGCGGCGGAAAGGAGGCGCACCATGTCGTGGAACTGGCGGTACTTGGCCACCTCCAACGGCGACCGCCCGTTGAAGTTGTCCCGAATGGTGACGTCAGCACCTCTCTCAACCAGAAACTCGGCAATCTCTGTGTGGCTGCCAGGTTGAGAGAAATGGTCAAGAAAGTGGAAGGCAAGAGAGGGGGGGGGAAGAGTGTTGCATGGTGGACGAGAGGATGAACCCGTTGTTGGCGGCGTAATAGACGGGGGTCCAGTCTTCCTTCTCGCGGGCATTAATGTTTGCGCCGAACTCGTCCACGAGCACTTTGACCAGGGCGAGGTGGCCCGACCTGCTCGCGTAGTGCAGTGCCGTGCTGCGCTTGTTGAACTTGGCGTGTGAGAAGGCCTTGTTGACGTCGGCTCTGGGAGCCTTCATCAGCTCTCGCACCAGCCCGATGTCGCCCGCATCCCCCGCCAACAGGAGGTCCATCTTCACCCCATAGCGTCTCACCTTCGGCTCTGCTTCCATGTTGTGTGGTGCGGGACTCTGACGGTGCAAAAGGGGCGTGGACTGGTGTGTTCGTTCTTGTTGCAGGCTGGCTTCTCTGTTTTCACTTCCCTGGCTTCTTCAATATTTTTTTGATTTAGGTTCTTGGAAGAGAGAAAGAGAAAGTACAAGGAAGTGGTACTGCTCGCACGAGGGGGGGGGTGGCCGGAGTTGAAAGAGACCACCAAATATTGATGCTTGGAAAGAGAAGAAAAGGAGAGGAGAGGGGGATCAGATATGGCGCAGCTCCGTGCCCTGGCGCACTTCGGCCAGGAAGCCCTCCTTGTTCCATCGCTTGAGGCTCACGTCGTCGCTGATGGCCGGCTTGGACTTGTCCTCCGTAGCCACGGGCTTGAGCTCCACACCGCCCTGCCTTACCTCATCGAGCAGCTGCGCCTTGTGGGGGACGTTGGTGTCGATCGCCTTCTTCAGGTCGGCGTTGGCGAACAAAAGTTCGGGCCGGGTCTTGTCCTCGGTCTCCACATGGTTCAGGATCTTGTGGCCAAAGTTGATCTGCTTCAGCACCTCGCTCCTCTTGGCCTCCGCCGTGCTCAGGCTCTTCAAGAGGTCGAGCCGCGGGGCCGACCGGTCGCGCTTGTCCTCGGGCTTGACGTTGACCAGCCGTCCGACGTTGTCACCGCGGCGGATGTCGACCCACAGCTCGTACAGGGTGCCGTCCAGGCGCCTGAGCGCCCACTCTCCCTTCTTCTGGCCGGCCTTGAGCTTGATGGTGCGCATGAGACCCTTTTCGATGGTGTCGACATGGGCCAGCTGCTTGGGCGTGTTAAGCTCGCGGATGTCCTTGAGCAGCGCGGCGTTGTCCCAGCGCTTGAGGTGGAACTGCTGCCACTTCTCGCCCCTCTGGGCGAACAGGCCGCGCACGGCCAAGCGCTGCTCGTGGCGCGAGGTGTCGATGCGTCGCAAGCGTCCGGCGGCGGACATGCGGGCGAAGCCTCCCGAGCGCTCGATGTCGGAGAAGAGCGTCTCGCGGCGCAGGTGCAGTTCGATGGCCTCGGCCGGGCTCAGCTGGGCCAGGCCGCGGTGGAGCTTGAGCTCGGCTTCGCCCTTTCGTTGCTGCTCGCGGCCCTCGCTGACGAGACCGGGATAATTGAAGAGGTGGCCCACCTTCTCCTTGACGCCACCGACGAGCTTGTCCTTGACGCCCTCCATGGCGAGCTTGGCGTCGTCAAATTTGTTCTTGGTGGTCATGTTGCTGTTGTGGTTATCACTATGCAGATGTTGGTGTGGCTGATGCGCTTCGGTTTATGGGGAATGAAAGGCCGCAGGCAGTCCCTTTATCAGTGATACCTATCACCATCTTGGACCTTTCAAGTGGGGCAGTCTTTCCGCCGAAGGAAAGAGGGAATATCATGCACATCATCAGCCGGTGGGCCTCTGCTCGAGCAACCGAAATGGCCCAGCAGAATTTCGCTCCAATTCGCCGCCCGACAAAGTGCCCTTTCGGTAGAAAAGGTGTGGGCCAGCGGGTGAGAGGCAAGGATTTTGGGCGACCACCCGGGAATCCACCATGCCGTATCCTCCTCCTTTTTTTCCTCTTGGTCGTGGCCTCGTCTTGTCTTCTTCGTTCTTTTTTCTTGTGTGGTTGAGGCCGTGGGTTCTCCTTCTTCACTGAACCTCTATTTTAAATATTGGCCATTAATTTCATTTTCTTTCTTCGTGCTCGAAGATGATGAAGACGATGGCGGCCTCCAACCATAACGCAGCTGAAGCTTCCCTGCCACCTGAGGTTGTTGCACCTATTTTTTTATGTCTATTCTTTAACTACACATTAATCTGATTAAAATGCGCGGCAGGCGTGGGTGCACGTACTCTCGTTTGTGGACGCCGAGAGCATTGCGAACTGTGTCAGTCTCGTTTCGCACTCCTTCCACGCGTTGACCACCGAGCCGCAGCTCTGGCGCCGCCTCGTCCTCCGCGACTTCCCCGCCGCCTCCACGGCAGACTCCGGCAAGTGCAACCTGTACGAAGGCGAACCCGATGGCTGGCGCAAGACCTTCTACGCCCACCGCTGGCTTCAGCGCTCGGTACACCAAAAAGCTAGCTTGGCCGCTTCTCGCGCCCCAATAGCTCTGACCCGAAGGGTACGTGTCGCGGCTGGCGCGTGCAGAAGCGGCCCAGGTTCTGCCTATTGGGCCACGTCGACTGCGGCAAGTCGACCCTCCTAGGTACCTAGGGCGTCCCCACGCGTGTGACGTCGACCAATAGACGGTGCTGACACCCGATGTGCGCGCGCGATCGCAGGGCGCATGCTGCTGGGTTTGGGGCAGATCACGCAGCAGGAGGTCGACCGGCATGGAGAGGCCGCCATGATGCTGGGCAAAGCATCGTTCAAGTACGCGTGGTGCTCCGACTCCACTCGAGTCGAGCGAGAGCGTGGCATCAGTACGTGCCCCCCCCCTCGCAGCTCACCTTGACACTCCGAGCACTGCCACGTGCACCAGTGTGTCGAGCATATGCTCTGTTGTGTGTTGAATCGTTGCGTGCGGCGTGCTGCAGCAATCGAATGGAAGGCAAAGGAGTGCAGGCTGACCAGTGGCCGCGAGATCGAAATCGTGGACGTGCCGGGCCACCGCGATTTTAAGAGGAGCGCTTTCTTCGTACGTGCGCCGTGTGCCGACAACGAGCACGCTTCGATTGGTCAGCTGACCACCGACCCAATCGAATGCACGGACACCGCGAACAGGCAGCGTCAATGGCTGATGTGGCGATGCTCGTGGTGGCTGCTAGCCTTGGCGAATTCGAAGCTGGAGTCGACCACTCTGAGTGGCATACGGGTGGTAAGAAGCACAACTCTGTCGTAACTCCTTGCGAGTGGTTGGGAGGAAGGGAGGAGGGGCGACCTCTGCACACTCCGAGCCGTGGTGATGAGTCTAACACGACACGCAACGTGGCACGCACGACACACGCTGCACATAATAAACCAGGCACACTACAGCACCTGAGGCTTGCAAAGAGCCTCGGCATGTCCAAGGTGATCGTGGTGGTCAACAAGATGGACTCTCGCGACGTCATTTATAGCGAGAGCCGCTTCGCCGTACCTCCCTCGACCCTTTCGCTTCTCTCATGTCTCGCTTGCACAGCTCACTGCTTGCCTGCGCTCTGATAGGAGATCAATGAGGTGATGTTGCGCTTCGCACGCCGCGTGGGATTCAAGCCAAATGGTACGCCGAGGCGGCGTGTGTGGCCATGGTGCTCTGTCAGCCGCCCTTACCTCTGACACTCACGCACACACCGCACGCGTAGACTTGGTGGTGGTGCCGATCTCGGCGTGGACTGGTGAGAATGTGGTGACCGCGCCGTCTTCGTTGCCCTGGTACAAGGGTCCCATGCTGTTCGAGGTCATGGAGCAGGTGGCGAGCGCCGTCACTACGGCCTCGTCGGCGCCCGGCGAGCTGATGGCCAAGCGACCGGTGTTCGGTCCCACGCGCGTATCGGTCCTGAGACGAGTGAATAAGCGGTGCACCGGCGCCACGGATACGCAGAAGCAGGAGGAGGTGGTGGTGGCGCTGGTGCAGTCGGGAATGGTGCGTGAGGGCCAAGTACTGGAGGCCGTGGTGGTGGCGCCCATCACCACTGCCCGTCGCCACAGCCGTCGCGGGCACATCTTGCCAAAGCCGACCACTCTCGCCACCTTCACCGTGGTCAGCATTCAGCGCTTCGACAAGCCCAGGTAACCCACGCGAAGCTGCTACCTATGGTCATCTTCTGCGTTGCTCATAATCGCAATGCGAGCAGATCTGGGGCCGCTGCGGGCGAGTACATCGGGCTGCGCTTGAGACTAGAGAACCTCTCCCCCGCGGCAGCCGGAGCGGCAGACATTACGGCTGCGGCAGACATTACGGCTGCGGCAGACACTACGGCAAGGTACCTCAGGAAGTCGAAGTGGGCGACACCGCGCCTGTGTGGTGGCACGGTTCTGGCTGCTGCCGATGCCGGTGCGGCCGTAGGTCCGCGTGCCCTGACGTCTCGCGTGGAGTCCTTCACGGTCCGTCTGGAACACTCGGCCCAAGTCAAGTTGCGTCGCGGCTCCGAGCCCTACCTCATCATCCACTCAGCCGCGCGTCCCTATTGGTACACGCCTGCCTGCGCACATAGCACACGCACCACCGCACACGCACACGCACTGATGGTACGCGCCAAATCACCGCAGGGTGGAGAAGGTCTTGAAGTGCTGGGATAAGGGCGGACAGGAAGTGACGGTCGACAACAAGGCGGCGATCGTGGTGACAAAGGGCATGAGCACGCTCGTGCAGGTCAAACCCATCGTACGTTGTCGCACACGCGCACCCCTTGACCATCACAGCTAGAGTTCACGGGTGGTGCGGTCTGACTCTGTCTCTGATGTGGCAGCGGCAGGGCGATGTGTATGTGGAGCCCTTCGCGAGTAATGCCGCCCTGGGCACGGTGCTCGTCGCAAACCAGCGGCAGCTTGTGGCCTCCGGGCGCATTGAGTCAGTGCTGCGGGTCTGAGTTCGCTGTGGTGCCCTGCCATCAAACTGCTCTGCAAATATACTCGGTTGCCGGACTTAAGTTCTCACACACCAGCCAGCGCACCAAGGCAGGACAGGGTGAGAAGAAAAGAGGAAGGAAGGAGGGGGCAGCCAAGCCCGAGAGCCACAAGGCCCAGCGCAGGGTTGCACTTGCCCACCGCGGGCAAGGATCAACTCCCCTCACGGTGTCAAAGTGAGCGACAGCACGCACGTTCGGCCCCAGAATAGGATGAGGGTCTCCGTGTCGAACCGGTCACACGCACTCCGCACGTCTCTTGCTGTCACTTTGGCAGCCGCTTGACGGAAAACAGAACGACACGAATCAGGTAAGCCGCTTTTATCATCTTTTTCTCCAGTCCCGTTCGGCCCAAGAACAGCGCAATCAATTCCTGCTCGCTATTTGAGAATTCGGATGATTGGAATGTTTGGGACTTACATTTTGCAGGGTTACTGTCGACGTGTCGATCGGCTTTCCAGCAGTTTCCGATGACTTCGCCGCTTTGGCCCAGTCGGCCGTGGTGGCCCAAGAACCGGGAGGGACGAAGACCATGACAAGAAGGGGAAGAAACAAAAGGAGCGGCCCCCTTCTGCTACAGCCATTCTGTGTTCGCACGCCTCTCCTCGACACCAGACATCACCCACCCGCCCGCCGCCAGCCAGGCTCCCTCCTTCGGTCAGATCAAGCAAGATCTTCGCCTTACCGGCCAGCTCGAATCTCTCAACACAACTCACACACCCACCACAACAATGTCGAAGGATTTCGCTGTCAAGTTCACCAAGGCCTACCTGATCACCGAGCTCACCTCTGAGGGCGAGACCTACAAGCTGCAGATTCAGGCTGACATCCACCCCTACCCGCAAAAGTGTACGTCCATCTCATCTCTGGCTCTTCCTCTCATCTTATTCTGCAATCGCGATTTTTCTCGGGCCATTTCTCACGATTTGTGGCTTTACACCCGGGCCTTCAATCTTCATCCTGCAGTCGACATCGTGGGCGTTCACTACACGTTCGACCAGTGGCAGACGACTCACAAGGCTCTCGGCGACTGCATCGGCGAGCACCCGTACTCGTCGCCCACCAAGCGCAGGGGTGAGGGTCCCTCCATCAAGCGAAGGGCCGACGACTCGCAGTACGTCATCGAGATCCCTCTCGGCACCGAGCCGCTCGAGCCCGAGGACAAGATGTGGTTCGCCCTCTACGCCACCCGTCCCGCCTACGGCTCCTGGGAGCCCACCATGGTCTGGGACAACAACAACGGCTGGAACTACGAAGTCACCCTCGCCACCGTCCAGCAGCGCGAGCCCTGAACCCCATCGACCCACCTACCACCACCGCGAGGAGTGGAGAGAGGTTCAACTTTACTACTACTGCCGTACACCGATGGCTGTGCCGCACGTTTTGAGAGGAGAGGAGGAAGAGTCGCACCACCGCACCTGCGCGAGCGAGCACGAGCCGACGCCGAGACCGCGCTACGCCGCTGATGCAGCGAAAGAGACGAGGAGGAAGTGGCGACCTTCCACAACAACAACCACGAAGAGGGAGGAGTGGAGGGCGAGAGAAGAAAGGAGGAGGAAGAAGAAGGTGAGTGGCTGACACGGAGGGCAGAAGGACGTGGTGCAGATGCGCCTGCTGGACGCGCTGCGAAAACGCCTTATCACCATCATCATCATTGAATAGCAACATCAAAAACAATACATAATTTATACGTACAACTGCAGTTCTCTCTCTTCTCGTATCGAAGCCCTGGCAGGGAGTTTGTGTGTGGTTGTACGTCATAAAGATTTAAAATAATTATTTGTTGGGTTGCCCAAGAGCGCGTTGTTGTGTTCGACCTCGGAAGACCAGGCACTCGGCCAACAAAGCTTAGTTAAGTTTTAGTGGAGAAGAGGAGCACCATGGTGTACTGCAAGGTGACTGCCGCGGTGTGCAAGCAGTGCAACGCCGTCAACTTCCTCGGCTGCCGCGAGCACCGCGAACTTCTGACCCGCGTCTACGCCAAAGATGAAGTACTATTACGCTTCCCCCCCCCCACCGCTCTCTTCATCTTTCCAGGCCCTGGGTCGGGGGCAAGCGCAATAAATGCCCGTGAGCCACGAAGCTAACCACCATCTTTTTCCTTGCACCGCCCATGGCAGGTGCACACCACGTGCAGCCACAAGAAGTGCACCACCAACTCGTACGCGTCCAAGTTCCCTTGCGTCTCCTGCAAAGGCACGGTCTACGACGTCTATCGGTGCGTACGTCCTCTCTCTGCCATGACGTCCGCAGTCACGGCGGGACCGAGACGACGGTCTGACAGGAAGGGCGCGCTTGGCCGGCAGGTTGACCGTATCAAAGAACGAAGTCGACGGCACCGTAGGCGCGTTTCACAAGCGGGCAGGTGGCAAGGCCATCACAGGCGTACGCCATTCATTCCCATCCAAACGAAACCGCACTGCTCGGCGTGCCGCGTGTGCCGTGCGCGTGTGGCCTGACCACTTGCTTGCGTGACGCGTGGCGTCGCTATGCTTCGGCACTGCAGATGCGCATGGACTCGAGCTTGCTGGCATGCATGGAGTGCTCGTGCCTGGTGTTTCCGGTCATCGGGAAGCGCCTGTGCGTGCTCGACCCGGGCAGCGGGCAGCTGCTCGACGGCGACGACCAGCCTATCGACCTCATGAACTGGAAGGCCAAGCTGCCCCACTGCAAGAAGCGGTGCCCCGGCACCGGCAACGGGCCGTTCGCCCGCATCGACGTGCGCCTCGACTTTGGCGAACTCGAATTCTTGCAGGACATGCTCAAGTACGCACCACCGCACACGCACCACCGCTGCGCAGTACTAAAAGAAGAATGATTGGAATGCTCGCAGGAACGAAGGGGACGGCAAGTGGAAGGAGTTCTTTTTCGAGGGCAAGTACGGCTACGAGAAGCGGGCGTTCATTCCCCTCTCGCCGCCTACGGAACCCTTCAAGGGCGGGCCGCTCTATAGTCCCGAGGTCCCATCCGCCCGCATCCACCCCATCGCCATCGGTACCGACGCCACCGCACACACGACACGACGCGCATGCACGACAAGCCTCGCCTTTGACAAGGCGGCGTGCGCCTGTACAGGTATATGCAAGTGCTGCTCGTACGTGACGTTCGCCCACTGCATCCGGCACAGCATGCTGCTCACCAAGGCGCACGTTCAGGAGGACCCGCTCTCCGTCGTCGTATGTACGTAGCCTCGCCAGTCCGCCACGCTTCGTGTTTGGTTGACGGTCATGTGCTTGTGTCGTGCGTGTGGTGGCCAGCATGCGCCACTCCGGGGTGCCAGACCGAGTCGACCGGCAAGGGGCTCAGCGTCAAGTGCCGAACCCGCCGGGGCGGCGACATCGACTGGCTGCACCTGCTCATCAGCAAGTCCGAGGCGGCCTACCTCAAGAAGGCCTGGTATGGCCGCGGCCTTCACTACCACAGCAGCCTCACCTTCTCCACGCGGTACCCACATTTATATACTTTTATTCTGTCGTGTTGTCTTATGCTTTTAACTGAGTTTAATTACAATATAATATAAAATATTGTAATTATTTAATAATATAATATCAATTGTAATATTAATGTTGTTAATTATTGATTGTGTCTGATTATTCGCGTGGTGTGGGCAGGATGCTGATTTGCCGACAGTGCAAGAGCGTCAGCTTTCCGGGCGTGGAGGGCAGGCTCTGCGAGCTGACCAAGGCTGGCCTCCTGACCGTGGAGCGCAGGGACGATACCGGCATCAGCGTTCGCAACTACAAATACTCGCACACCCACGTCGCCGGTACACCGCTTCTCTCGCACCTACGCCAGTGCTCGTTCCAATCTTCACGCACGCACTTACCGTACACGCACACCAGGCTGTAGTAATCTGGGGAGCTACGATGGACTGGCCTCGCGGGACATCACACTCGTGGGCGACGAGATCGACTACCTCCACCGATTCCTGCCCAACTCGGCAACGGGCAGCTGGAGCGAGGAGGTCCTGCGCATTCGCGACATCGTTTCAAAGAAGCCCTCCGGCTCCTCCAGCCGCACCGGGGACTGGAATGGTTCGTTAGTCGTTGCATTCACCGTTGCAGGCCTTTGTGCGTGTGCGGTCGTGTGCCGTGCGTGCTGTCGTGTGCGGTATTTGCGCGCGTCTCACTCGATCACGTCTGGAACCACAGATATCGATGCGCCGCCACAACTGGACGCCGACAGCACGCGGGTGGCTCCGCTGGGCTCCTCGGCCTCACAGACCCGCAACAACGGCCCGCCGCAGCCACTCCCGATGACCGGCGGCGCCCCCGCGCCCTACCCGACCGGCATGCCGCCGCCCGGCACTATCCTGATCGACCCAACCACCGGCGCGCCGGTCATGGTGGGCGCCTACCCGGGCCAGCTGACCTACATGTCGCCGCCACCGCAGTCGATTGGTCACCACCAGCCGCCGCCGCTGTCGATGGCCCCCATGACCGGCATGCCGCCGCAGCCGCAGCTCTACCCTACCCTGCCCTACGGCTCGATGCCGATTCAGAACCAGGCCCCGGCGGACTACAACCCCTTCGCGGCCGGCGGTGGTGGTCCGGCCTACGCCACCATGCCCCCGCCCGGGTCCGATGGCTACCCCACAGCAGCGTTCGGGTCGATGTCGCTGGGTTCGTCGTCGTCTGGCGTCGTTGGCGGCGGCGGCGGGTCTCCGCTGTTCCACCAGACCATCCCCAGCCACAACCCGGCCTTTGCGCCTCCACCGCAACAGCACCAGCAGCAGTCGCCGGCGTCCGCGCCCTATGCGACGATGAGGCCGCAGCCGCCGCCGAAGCCACAGGGATGGTCCACCGGCACGGTCCGACCGAGCACTGGCCAGCCGCCCCAGTAGCGAGGTTGGGTAGTGAACATGCCCGTTTTAGAGGTGTAAACAATTTTATGTGGTGGGTTGGGGTAGGAGCATCAAATATTGATGGGTTGGATGAAGGTGGTCAAGGGTGGTGATGGTGGTAATGGTGTCATGGTCTAGATGTGGCGGAGCTGGGTGCCCTGGCGCACTTCGGACAGGAAGCCCTCCTTGTTCCACCGCCGCACGCTCGCATCGTCGCCCACCGCCGGCTTGGCCTTGTCCTCCGTCTCCACGTGCTTCAGCTCCACACCTCCTCCGCCGCCGGCGCGCTGCCTCACGGCGTCGAGCAGCTGCAGCTTGGCCTGGTGGAAGGCCGTGCCCACGGGGTTGATCTCGCTGGCGTCGGCCTTGGCAAAGACCATCTCCGGGCGGGTCTTGTCGTCGGTCACCTCCACGTGGTGGAGGATCTTGTGCTCGATGCCGATCTGGCGCAGCACCTCGCCGCGCTGGGCCTGCGCCGCGGCCACGCTCCGGAGCAGGTCGAGCCTCGGCGCCGACCGATCGCGCCTGTCCTCGGCCTTGACCTTGACCAGCCGCGCCATGGCATTGTCGCCGCCGTGCCTGATGTCCATCCGAAGATCAGCCCACTTGGCCGAGAGGTGGAGGTTGTTGAAGTCGTCGGTGGTGAGCTTGATGGAGCGCATGAGGCCCTTCTCCACGGTGGTCACGTGCACCAGAGGCCTGGCGGTCCGACACTGGCGGATGTCGTCCAACAGCGGCTGCACGTTCCACCGCTTGAGCTCGAACGGTTGCCTGGAGTTGAACAGTTCGCCGACTTGGCTCTCACGCACGTGGGCGACGTGGCGCAGGCGACCGGTGGCGGTCATGCGGCCAAAGCCGCCGGAGCGCACGAGCTGGGCCATGACGGCCTCGCGCCGCATGTGCATCTCGGCCACCTGGGCGGGCGTGAGGGGCTCCAGCGGGCGGTGGTGCTTGAGCTCGGCGTCGGCCTTGAGGCGCTGCTGGCGGCCGGTGGTCTCGAGGGCAGGCTTGTGGAGCAGGTGGCCCACGGTCTGCTTGACGCCGCCGACGAGCTTGTCCTTGACGCCCTCGAGCGTGAGCTTGGCGTCGTCGAGCTTCCTGTGCTTGATGCTCTTCTCCTTCTTGGTATGGTGGTTGCTGTCAGTCGAAGCCATGTTGATGTTGTTGGTCGTTGAAGTTGTGGATGGTTTGTTGCTGTAGTGAATGATGAACCTCTGTATTTATCGTGGTGGCCAGAAGGCGGAGGCAGGGGTGAGAGTAAGAGAAAAACGAAGGAGAAGTCAATGTTGTTGGAGATGATGGATGATACACTCCTCTTCGAAGTCCTCGGGGTTTGGCAGGGTCGAGATGTAACGATAGTGAAAAATAATCCGCAGAATTTTAGGCAGATTTTCCACGGTCGTGCAGTATGGGCAAAAAATGTTTTATAAATGTTTTAAATGTTCGCTTCACATCAACGCGGTCCGTTGGGGGTTAGCCCAGCTTGCTAGGGGCGCTGATGGTGCTGATGGTGGTGCCCAGCGCCAATGACCTTGTAGTTATTCCTGCGGCGACGGGCGAGCACGATGCAAAGTGCAGAGCAGCCAACGCAGAGGGCCACGCCTCCGACCGCGACGCCCACAATGAGCAGGATCGCACCCGTGCTCAGCGCTGCCGAGAGGAATCATGATTACAAAGTTGGGGTAAGCGAGTGAATGAAGAGGGGTGTGAGGTAGTTAACATACTGCAGCTCGAGGAGATACACAAGACTCCTCCCAAAGAGCACGAGCAATCGTACTGTGACGATACAATCATCAGCAAGCTGATCAAGATTTGCTTGTGTAGAAAAAATGAAAGGCAGAGAGAAAGGCGGGGGTACGTTGCAGATGAAGTTGTCGGAGCGGCCGACGACGCACTCGCAGTAGTCCTTGCTGTTGATGTCCGGGTACTTGTAGGGGCAGTCCGAGTTGTCGTTGTCCCTGATGGTCAGCGCACCCTTGCTTCCTCCGCCCCCGGTAGAGGTCTCCACAGTTCCCGTGTGGTCGTTGCTGTTGCTATTCTCACCCTGACTGAGTGTCATTGCTTCATGGCGAGCCGAGTTGGCAGCGGTGTTGTGATTTCCAGTGAGAGGCGAAAGCAGCAGGGAGAGAGCGATGAACACTGCCGCCAAGCCCTCCATGCCCGTCTATGGTGATTTGGTGAGAGCACAGCACGCTGCCAATAAAAGCCAGCCCCTTTTATGGCTCAAGAAGGCCAAAGTCATGAGAAGATCGGCCCCGTTTTCCCTTTCTCTCACCTAACGCAGCTAACAGCGAATGAGGAAACGATAATTCCAAGCAGATTTTCTGTATTGGCTAGTTGGCGTGCAACAAAACAAAACACCCACCACCCAACTCTAATCAGAGAAACGAGCGGGGCCGTAACGGCGATGAGGGCGGTGAGGAGTGTGTTGTCGTCGCCACCGCAGTCTGACGATGACGGCTTGGTGAGCACTGGGTACGAGGTGGAAGACGTTGCGCTCCCGTAGTACAGTGGGTACTCGCTAGCGCGTTTAGTTTGCCCCTGCCACTGGTTGCTGATCGCACCATCATCACCCCGGTCGTGGCCATAAGGTGGTGCTGTGGAGCCAACTCGCGAGGCAGACAACCAACGCCAGGAGGACGAAGACGAGAAGGTAGCCGGCGACAAGTGAGGGTGATGGAAAGCGAGATGGTGATGTGCCCTGAGGCCCTGTTTCAGCCCCTTCTCCTGGAGCCTACAACGTGCACAGACCCAGTGGGCATTCACGAATGCGTCTACAACTCCATCATGAAGGTACCGTTTCTCTGGTGATATGATTAAGGATATCAGACCACTTATTGTTTGATTGTTGTAGTGCGCTGCTGGCATCACTCCAGCACTCACGCTGCTCTTCAGATTGCGCTTCAAGGCACCCAAAGCAGGGGAAATGCGTGTGTTTCATGATTTTTATGTGGGCGTGAAGAATCTTGTACATCATCAGACAAGCAACTCGCAGCTCACACCTTGGAGGCCTGCTGCTGGGGCGGGTACTGCTGGTACATGTAGCTCTGCGGTTGCGGCTGCTGCACGTACTGCGGCGCGGCGGGCTGGTGGTGATGGTGCACGGTGTGACCACTGCCGCCCACCACGGTGTAGGTTCGTCGCCGGCGGGCAGCGCGCACGCAGAGGCCCACGCAGGCGCTGCACGCACCCACACCCACAACGACCACGCCCACGATGACGAGAATAGCGCCCGTGCTCAACGCTGCACCAATCGGGGAAAAACAAGAGTGTTGCATGAGCCACATTTTTTGTAACCAATTAAAAGCAAGCGTGTGAGTGGCGGAAGTGGTCGTACTGCAGCTGGAGGAGACGCAGAGAACGCCGCCAAACGAGCAAGAGCAGTCGTACTGCACACGAAGAAAGAAGGGAAGAGCAAAAAATAGGTAAGCGGGGGAAGAGTGAAAAAATTAAGAGGAAGGCATTGTAGGTACGTTGCAGATGAAGTTATCGGAGCGGCCGACGACGCACTCGCAATAGTCCTTGCTGTTGACGTTCGGGTACTTGTAGGGGCAGTCGGAGTTGTCGGTGTCGCGGATGGTCATGGCGTCCTTGGCCCCTCCGTCGATTGAAGTCACCGCCGGACCCGTGCTGTAGTTGTTGACATTGTTGGTCTGATCTTGCCTGGCGACATTGTTGTTGTTGTGGTCTCCGGTGAGAGGTGAGAGAAGTAGCGAAATGGCGATGAAGATCGAAGCCAGGCCCTGCATCTTGCGTAGTTGGTACTTGTGGTACAAGTAGGTAAGTGAGTCGTAAAAAGTGAGAAATGATTCTCCGGCCCCGCATTTAACGCCCGTACAACTCCGAAATAGGGAGGGAAAGCAACAACCAATTCCCACAATTCAGCGAAACCGAACAACATCGCCAACGAGTGTCGGATCAGAGCTGTTAAAGTCGAAAAAAAGCGCAACTCTCATCGACGAGAGAGAGATCTAAACTACATTCACCCTCGCGAGGGTGTGCGTGTGTGCGTGTTCGTGTCGTGCGGCGCCGCGAGTCGCTGCTCGGCGGTGGGCTTCGGCTTGCGAGGCTTGGCGCCGACTACGTTGGCAGCTGCGCCGTCCTTGTCTTTTTCTTTCCTGACCGTCGGCGTGGCGGGCGTGGCGACGGCAGCCGACAAGGCCGGGTCCTTGTACTTGTCCTCGCGCTCTCTCCGCCTCTCGCGGTCCTTCTCCTTGTGTTTCCTCCGGCGCTCCCGCTTCTCGGCGACGGCCTTGCGCTCGGCTGCGGATGAGTCGTCGCTGCTGCTGCCGCCTCGTCGCCGACTTCCGGCCGCGTCGCTCCCCGAGCTGGTGTCCGAGCTGCTGCTGCTGCTGGCGGCGGCGGCCGCCTCAGCCGCTGCGGCGCGCTTGATGCGGCGACGCTGCTTGGCGCTCGTTTTGTTTCGACGCTCGGCGGCGCTGTCGTTGTCGGTCGTGTCGCTGCTGCTGCTCGAGGCGGTCTTGTTTCTCTTCTTCTGTTTCTCGCGCTTGTCCTTGCCTCCGCTGCCTCCGCCGCTCTTGCGCTGCTTGCCGCCTCGGTCCCTGTCGAGGTCGGTGTCGCTGCTGCTGCTGGTCAGCTTGCTTCCGCCGCCTCGCGCCTCCTTCTTCCGCCGCTCGCGTCGCTTCTCGCGCCTCCGTCGCTCCTTGTCGCTGTCGCTTGAGCTCAGCTCGCCCAGCTTCTCCAGCTCCTTCCGCTTCTTCTCCCTGCGCCGCCGCTTGCGCTCCTTCGAGTCGGAGCTGGTGTCCGAGCTGCTGCTGCTGCTGCTGCCGCCGTTGTGGAGCTTTGCCTTCTCCTTCTCTTTCCGCCTCTTCGCACGCCTGCGCTCTCGGTCGCTGTCGCTGCTCGCGTTGGCGTTGGCGCGCTGCTTCTCCTTCTCCTTCAGCCGCCGCTTGTCGCGGCGATTCTGTCGGCGCTTCTCCTTCTCGCTGTCGCTGGTGCTCAGCTCGCCCAGCTTGTCGAGCTCCTTCCGCCTCTTCTCGCGCATCTCGCGCCGCCTCTCGCGCTCGCTGTCAGTCTCGCTGCTGCTCGATATCTTGGCCGACCGCCGCTTCTTCCTCTTCTCCCTGTCCCTCTCCTTCTTGCCGCGCCGCTTCGTGGTGGCCTCATCGCTCTCGCTCGAACTCGAATCGTCGCTGCTCGACGAGGGGTGGTGCTTTCGGCGCACCTTCCGCTTGCGGCGGATGCGCCTGTCCCTGTTCTCGCTGTTGCCGCCGCCACCGTCGTCGCTGCTGCTGCTGCTACTGCTCCGGTCCCGCCCGCGCTTGGAGCGGCCCTTCGAGCGGCCCTCGTCCTCGCTTCCACTGCTCAGGCTGCGCGCGCTCCCGCGTCGCTTCCCGTTGTGCTTGCCCGGCTTCTTCTCCCTCTCCCTGTCGCGCTCCTCGCCGCTGCTGTGGGTGGTCGCTCCCTGCTGCACCGACGGCTTCTTCTTCCTCTTGCCCGCGGCGCCGTCCCGCTTCGCGTCGCGGTGGTGCGTCGGCGGCTTTTTCTTCGTAGGTCGGTCGACCTCGCTGTCCGAGCTGCTGCTGCTGATGGTCCCGCCGCCGCCGCTTTGGAGGTTCTTCTCGGCGCCCTGGCTCATCATCTGGTAGAACTGATCGGTACCGCTGGTCCGCTTCTCCTCGCGGCCCGCTTTGCGCTGGCCGTCCGCGCTGGCGGCCGAGCCGTCCAGTATCGCCGCGAGCGACGCCTTCCTCTCCGCCATCATTCGCTGGCGGAGGAGCAACACCTCGTCGGGGCCTGGCTTGCTGCTGCTGTGTACGGTGGTCTCGTCGGCGGTCGGCAACACGGGTTCGAGGACGGCGTCGGGGCCCGACACGTCGTAAGGTGCAAACTCGTCGTGGCCGCTGGTCGAGTCGGCGCCGTAGCTCGGCCGACGCAGATCGACCACCCCGCCGTCCGTGCCATGCACGAGGGCGCTGCCCGTTCCGGGAGATGTCGACAACAGCGTGGGCGCGTCGGCGGGGACCTGTTCACCTGCGATGGCTGCCGCGTCGTCCGCGTTGGGTGCTTCGCCGACAGGCGCCGTCTTGCCAGCATTGGCGCCGCCGCGCGCGGCGGATTCCGGTGGGGCTGCGGCTGCAGCAGAGGCCGTCGACGCTGCAGGCTGCTCGGCGGCGGGCAGCACTCGCTCCTCCTCTTCGCGCTTGATCTTCTCCTGCAGGGCGAAATGGCTGTGTACGGCTTGGTTGGAGAAGGCTATACAATGCGTCGCCATATTCGCGCCCTCCTGCTCGGGAACAACCAAGCAGCAACAACAACGCGTAAGCCAACTCCCACGCTCACGCAGATCTGCCTTGACCGAGGCCAGAAAATGATTGAGAGGAAATGGTGGTGTTGGGCAGTACCTGAGCGAACACGTGGCGAACCGCCATTTGGATCTCGCGCGAGGTGACCGTGTTGCGCTTGTTGTCGCGGGCGAACTGGGCGGCCTGAGGAGGAGAAGAGGGAAAAGCTCGTGAGAAAGTGATCTTGGCTGCAGTCCAGGCAAGTAGGAATTACAAAAGAGCTGAAGAGGCAAGTACCAATGTTGCGATCCGGTCGAAGACGAGATTGACGATCTTGTTCATGACGACGAGACTCATCTTGGAGAGCGCGAGGTCAGGGTGGAGCTGCGCAGCCACGCGGGCGATGGCCTYGCGGTAGTCCGTCGACGGGTCGATGGTGAGGTGCGCCGGAAGCGCAGTCGTGGAGGAGACGCCACTCCCCAGCGACGACGGGGTAAGCACCGGCGCGCTGGTCGTCCGGTCCGCGTCGGACAAGATGAGATGCGCCGACGCGGACGCTGTGGGCGGTGTGATCGAGCGATCGGGCTGCAGGTAGCGGTGCGGGGTGGGTCGGTCCAGTCTCGGTGGACTCGGCGGCGGCGAGTGGGACCGCGGGGAGGGCTGAATCGAAAGACCGCTGGGCGGCGGCGACGGTGAAGTCGAGTGAGCGCCGCCCGCGGCTGATGCACTGCTGGCACGCTCCGACGGCGCGCTCCCAGGGGGTGATAACACGCGCAGGGGCGATCCGATCGGCATGGGGCGGGTCGCCGCGGTCAGCGTCGGCGAGTATGACTGCGAGCGCGGAAGCGCCAGGCTGTCGTGCACCGTGATCAAGGTCTCGCCGCCCAGCTCCTCGGCGCTGAACGGGTGCTGGTGCTGCTGGTAGAGGTGCAGCAGCTCCTCCTCGGCCTCCTCGTCGTCTGCGTTCGGACCCACCATGCCCAGGTAGATGGCCCACGGCTCGTCTTCGATGGGCTCCGCTGCCGCCGGCGGCGCGTCGCGTTGCGGTTCGTCGGCGGCCACGGGGGATGCCCCTGCGGCCTCGGGCTCCTCGAAGAGAATCTTGGCCAGCGTAGAGCGGGTCAGCTTGATGCCGGAGCCGGCGCTGGCCGGTTCCGTCGTGGAGACGTCGGCCGCCAGCGGTTCGGCGTCGGAAGCACCTGGCTCGACAGCGGCTTCGGCGTCGGCTTCGGCGTCGGCGGTCGCGCCTAAGACTTCTTCGGTCGCGCTCGGGAGTGCGGCCTCGGGCTTGTCGCGACGAGTGCGTTGGGGTGTGAGAACCTGGTCGAGGATCCGCGGGACGCCCTCGCTCAGGTGCCGATAGAACTCGCCTGAGTCCTCGCGGTCAGGCTGGGTCCCGCCGCCGCCAAGAGCGCTGGCACCGCCCGACGCCTTGCGTGCGCTGCCGCCGCTCGAGTCCGCTTCCACAGGGGCGCTGCCACTGGAGAAGACAATGAGCGCGGTCGATGTGGGTGCACCAGTCACCTGGCCGAATGCTACGTCGCCCTCCTTGGTCTTCCTCTCCTGCGAGCGTCTCCTCTCGCGAAGCTCCTCCTTGGCGGCCTTGCTCGCCGCCTTGCCCTCCCTGCTTCCGGCCAGCGACTTCTTCTTCGCCACGGGCGTCGCGGGCGTTTCGCTATCGCTCCCGGCTCCGTTTTCGTTCTTTTCCTTCGCTCTTTCGGCCTTGGCAGTCGTCGCTTTCTCCTCGCGCTTGTCGCGCTTGCGCCTCTCCTCGCTGGGCGAGATGTTCTTGCGCACCTCACGCCGCTTCTCCCGGTCCTTGTCGCTTCCGCCGCTCTTGTCCTCGTCTCCGTCTTCGACCTTTTGCTGTTGCTGCTGCAGCGGCGGCTCGTCTTTATCCCTCTCCTTCTTCTTTTTCGACTCTTTCCTTTCGCTTTTCTGGTCGAACGTGGCCTGCTCCTCCCTTTCGTTGTGCTGTTGCTCGGAGTCCCGCTCCTTCTCCTTCTCCCGCTTCTTCTTGCTCTCTTTCTGCGGCTGTGGTACCGCTAGCTGCTCGATCGGCTGCTTGTCGTCGCTGCTGTCGTCAGGGAAGCCGCTGATGACGACGGTCGTGGCGCCGGTGGCGCCGGTGTCCCTGTCGCGCTTCTTGCTGATGCTCAGCGTTTCGTCTTCGCTCTCGGCGTGGCGCACGAACGTCTGCGGACCCAGCTCGTCCGCCGGACCTGCAGCTCCCTTGTGGCCGATGCGCGCCAGCGACGACGCGATCCTCTCG
Organism: Acanthamoeba triangularis; assembly: GCA_902749335.1. NCBI lineage: Eukaryota > Discosea > Longamoebia > Acanthamoebidae > Acanthamoeba > Acanthamoeba triangularis. The sequence continues at coordinate 25,979 of CACVKS010000036.1, forward strand.
CGCTTCTTCCGCTCCTTCTCGCGCTCCTTCTCGCTCTCGGCCGGCTGCTGCTCGCCGCCGCGCTCCCACTCCTCGGCCTCCTCCTGCTTCTCACGCTCCTTCTCGCGCTCGCGCTCCCTCTTGGCCTCGGCCTTGTCGCCCTTCTTCTTGCGCTTCTCCTCCTCCTTGGCGCGCTTCTTGGCGTCCTTGTCGTCCTTGTCCTTCCGCTTGACCTCCTTCTCGCGCCTCTGGAGGTCGATGTAGTCGTCGAAGGAGTTGGAGGCGTACTGGCCGCCGGCGAGCGTGAGATCGGCCTGAGGGTCGCCGCCATTATGCGGCACATCTTCGTACGACCTGGAGAGATGACGCGAGATGTTGCCCCAGTTGGTGCCCAGCTGGACGTCGGAGGGCGAGTTGTTCGGAGGTGAGGCTGAGATTTTGTTGTTGTTGCTATTTCGCGCCTTCATCTTGCTCATGGGGTTGATCGAGCTGAGTGACGATGCGAGAGACGATTTCCTCTTTACCTTCGCGAGGGCATTTCGGTCGGGTGTGAGGAGTTGGTCCGTAGAATGTGAAGGTGAGCTGGGTGGGGCGGCAGACATGATGGTAGATGATGTAGAGGTAGGATGAATTGCTATGGACAGATAGATAAATAAATAGAATGAAGAATCAAATAATAATGATGGAAGTGCGTCGTCTCCCACCTCACCAGTAAATTACGAATCGATCAACGCCTTCGCCTTGTTGAGACTTCCAACGTAATCGTCCACGTGAAGGAGTAGAGGTGTCAATTGTTTCGTATAATCTAAAGTTGAAAAAGAAAAGAGTAGAGCGAATAAAGATGAAATGAGGGCTGATTTAATTGCCTATACTACTCATGAAGAGGCAGGTGAAGTGCTCGCTGACGGTGTGGGTTGTCGTTGGATCGATGTCACTCGATATGTGCTGCCTGGCTTCCAATAATCTGGCAGATCCTTGCCGCAAGGTGCCTCGGCCGTTGTCGACAATATGTTATGTCGACGATGGAAATTTCTCGGCCATTCACGATTGATATACAATAATATCTGGGAATGTCAAGAATTAAATTAATAAGGGGGAAGAAGTGAAGATGGAGCTCTCGCGAGTTCGAAGTTTTAATCATGCTCGCCGTAGACAGGGTCGTAGTCTTCATCCTCAAATCCATCCTCGTCCTCCAGCTGGCCCGGCACAACATGCTTGATCAAATCGCAACCGCACGAAGCGCAAGTAGTGGATCCCAGTGCCGTGTGGTCGTCTTCATCTTCCGATTCCTCCTTTGTCGCGTGATTAATGGTGGATGGGGCGCCCCACGGGTTGCCTCCTCGCCCTCGCCCTCCTCTATTCCCTCCTCGCCCCGCGCTCTGAGATGTGTGCGTTGGTCGCTTTGTCGCCACGAATTCTTGGCATCTCCCGCAGTCGCATACAGAAGGTTGTGTCTCGTCTTCTTCTTCGTGTCGTGGCCCCTCGCTCTCGTGGTCCACAGCTGCCTCCCACGCGCCACCTTCCGTTTCTACCTTCTTCGGCATTTCTTTCTCTGGTGCGGCCTTCGCCGGCCCAGCTGCCGCCAGGCCCAGCCGCTTGCGTATGAGTTCCTTCATGTCCGTCATCTCTTGCACAACAAGAGACTCTCTTCGTCGCACCTCCCGAAACGTTATTTATTTGTTTTCAGTTATCTCTTTTCCGTTCCTTTATTCTTGGCTTTTTTAGCCTGGTAATATTTCCCTGTACCAGAAAATACTGCGAACCACTTCAGGTGATAGCGGCAAGCACCCTCCTTCTGTCCCTGGGTGCGAGCTTGGGCAGCTCTGCCTTGGATGAGTCGAAACCAGCGTGTCCAGCCTGGCGGCGGCAGCCGAGGAGGCAAGTCGAGTGCGAGGGGGAGAGGTGGTGCAGGGCGAGGTGGTGCCAAGCCGGCCACGCAGGGTGCTCCATCCCCCCTCGCCCAAAACCACTTGCTGCACCGCGGCCTCGCCCTGACAAGTTGTGCGATCGTTAGGGTGGGCGGCGGTTGCTGTGACCACCAGTCCGGACTCGGCTCCGCCACTGGCGTTAGCGTACACTCCCAGCACTTCGTCTTCGTCTTCGTCTGGGCCTCGGCAAGCGTTACCACCGGGCCTGGAGTACATTGAGGACTTCATCACAGCCGAAGAGGAGCGGACGCTCGTCCAGGCCATTGACGCACTAGAATGGAGCGAAAAGCTACACAGGCACGCCTTAACACTTCCTCCGTTGACGCCACGTACGGGTGTGTGTTTACCCCCTTCGCCGTATTGTTACCAGGCGCACGCAACACTACGGCTACGAGTTCGACTACTCGCGGCAAGATATCAACTTATCAGCTCCGATCGAACTGCCCACCTTCGCGCAGCATATGATCGAGAAGATGCGCCCGCGAGGGCTCCCCCAGTTCGATCAGCTCATCATCAACGGTTTCGCAATTCACCTGACCACACACAGTCACCGCATTCGTAGCAATCAGGCGCTCATCTCATCCCCACCTCGTCCTCTGCAGAGTACACTCCAGGCCAGGGTATCAACCCGCACATCGATAAGACTCACTGTTTCGGCCCTTGCGTCGTGTCGCTCTCGCTTCTCTCCACGTGCGTGATGACATTCACCAGCCTGGAGACCGGTGAGAAGATCCCGGTCGTGCTGCGCCCTCGCTCCCTCGTCATACTCCGAGGAGAGGCCAGGTTCGTTTCCCCGTTTTGCTCCGCCCAGTGTGTGTGGTCGAGCGGTTCACACAGCCCTTGCCGTGATGGTGGGTTGTGTCACTGACCAGCCAAAGAGTGACTCGAAAGGGCGATGAAGAGGGATGGAAGAAAGCGAGAAGAACAGGGGGCTGCATCGGTGAGGTGGATCACGACTCACGCACTCGTGATCGCGCGCTTGCGTTGTTTCACAGGTATGGGTGGCAGCACGGAATCGAACCCAAGAGGGCGGATTTGGTGGGGGGCAAGCAGACACCACGCGCCCGGCGCGTCTCGCTCACCTACCGCACCGTGGCGAAAAGCGCGGGGAACGCCTGAGAACGCAACGGCTTTCCGCCGAAGAGGCGGCGAACAGGCGGTAATTTCTTCGATTTGCTTCGTCGACAGAAAGCAAGAATAAAGAGGGACCAACCAAAATTCGTACACAAATCACGCAGATGGCCAATAGCGAGCAAGTGGCGGTACCGTACCAAGGCAAAGTGATGAAAAAGGCGTGACCTTCCCCTCGAGAAGGGCCATGGCACAGGTGGCAGGTCAGGTCTTCCTGTGTCCCTTCAATGGCGGCCCTCTGCCCTGGGTATAAATGCTCTTCCCGCTCTGGGTTTCTCTCATAACTAAACAACATCAGCACCAGCACCACTCCACACATTCATATCAGGTCGAGTTAAACAAGATGTCGAAGCAGCAGCTGAAGCCAGAGGAGGTCTCGGCCGTCACGGGCTACAAGGACAAGCTCGTCGGTGGCGTCAAAGAAACCGTGGGCACCCTGCTGGGCGTCGAGCGGCTCGAGAAGGAGGGCCACAAGCAGAAGGAGAAGGGCGAGGCCGAGCTCAAGGCCGCCATGGCCCAGCAACGTGCAATGGGCGACCGCAACCGCGAGCAGCGCGAGAAGGGCAAGGGCCGCGAAGAAGAAGAGGCCGAGCTCAGGGTCGACTCCTACGTCTTCCTCAAGCGCCAGGCCGTCCTCTCCGAGCTCCAGCGCATGGGCGGGTTCGACCGCCAGAGCCTTCGCCTTCATCATGTCGAGCCCCGCGAGCCCGACGTGAGGAAGTACTTCACCTCCAAGGGCCAGGGCGAGAGGTGGCAGCAGTTCAGCCTCAAGCGGGTGGACTTGAGGCCGCTACTCGAAGACATCCGCCAGAAGCGCACGAAGAAGCCGCTGGTGCACGTCCAAACGATCGAGAAGGGCCTCATGAACAACATCAAGCTCACCAAGCAGGACTTCCAGCTCAAGCGCGACCAGCAGCGTCTGCCCAACCTGCTGAGCGACATCAGGCGAGACAACATGAAGCGCCTGAAGAAGGTCAACAGGCAGGACATCCGCGATCGATCGGCGCCCAGGCTCGACCTCCTGAAGGGCCTCAAGGCCCTACACCAGCAACACGACGTTCTACTCAAGGAGGTGGCGGCGCCGCCCAAGCTGAAGCACGTCGAGACCAAGGACAAGACCAAGCCCAACCTCTTCTTCGACAAGAACGTCCACGTCCACAAGTTCGAGAAGGGGCCGCTGCTGGACGAGGTGAGGAAGGGCTTCAAGGCCAACGCCAAGCACGTCGAGACCAAGGACAAGTCCAAGCCCATCATCGAGAAGGACTTCCACCTCAAGAGGCTGGACAGGCAGGGCTTCCTCGCCGAGGTCCGCCAGGGCACCCAGCTCAAGCACGTGTAAGTCCTCGTCTACGAGCAGACCACGAAAACGCTAAGGGAGCGGCGACGGGTGGAGTGGTGGGGTATCCAAATGGATGTAAGCTTTTAAGACCTCTTCTTTCTTCTTTGCGTATGATGTGTACATAAAAACAACATCATCTACAAGCCAAGCTCGGCTTCTTCCCCTCTTGGCGGGAAACTGATAAAAACGTAGAAGAAAGCGACAAGGAGCACCAAGTCCAAGATCGAAGACGGCTTGCGGTCACGGCGGGTTCTCCTCAAGCAGCATCGTGCACAAGGTGCTTCAGCTCACAGGCCCAGCATTCAATTTAAATCTTCAGATTTTACAGATTTTTAGATTTCAAAATGCTTCTCCCAATTGTTGATAATTGTCGATCTTTCGTATGCGGCTCCGTGTGCCGTAGTTCGAAGTGATGCCGAACCTCTCCGCAGGGGTGCCGACCCGCTGGGTGCCTCTGGCCGCCTTCTGCGTGGTGCTGCTTGCGGGCGCAGCCATGTCCTGCACCTCAGCACCTTCTGCTTCCAACAGCTGGCTCTATCAGACCAAGCGACCACTCATCTTGGCACACCGCGGCTCGCGCTACCTCAACCCAGGTACTTGTGATGCTGTGTGTCGTGTCGTGTTGTGTCGTGTGTGTTGACTGTCTGCGCGATGCAGAGAACACACTGCCCACATTCCACTCAGCGCTCCAGCTTGGCGCTGACGTGCTCGAGATGGACGTACGCCTCACGGCCGACAATCGCCTGGTGGTATTCCACGACGAGAACGTTAACCGAACGACCGAAGGCTACGGGCTCGTGCGACAGAAGACCCTCGAGGAGATGCTCGCGCTCGACGCCGGCTATCACTACACGCACGACGGCGGCCTCTCCTACCCATACCGCGGTGGCGGCGTTGCTGGTCCGCAGCCGCTTCGCGTACCCACCTTCGACCAGTTCCTCGACGCGTTTCCCGACCAGTGGATCAACGTAGAGATCAAGGACCGCGAGCGCCTGGCCGCGGAGCTGACCTGGCAGCACCTGCAACGGCAGCCGAACTATTCGGCTAGATTCGTGGTCGCCAGCCGGTACTGCGACATCATCGACCACTTCCGAAACATCACGCAGGGCGCCATCGCCACGGCCGCCTGCGAAACCGAAGCCACCAACATGCGAATCAAGGTTGTTGTCACCCCCCACTCTCCGCGACCCGCTGAAGAGAACGCACTGAATTCTAATCACTGTGACGTGCACGTACAATCATACCGACACAGATACTCCTTGGGTCTGTGGCGAGCACCGTCGACCACTACCTCAGCCTCAGCCTGCCGCCAGCCGAGGTCTACCAACTCCCAACAAGTATGTACACACGCCACACCTGCTTCCTCTGCTGTTATTGGGGCTGCGGAGCAGTAGGCCATTTACTGATCAGTTGCTGATAACGCGTGCCGGGCCGGGGCTTTACTTCATGAAGTTGTGGGCGGTTTCCCAATGGAAGGCGCGGAGATGATCGACTATCTGCATTCCATTGGAGCCAAGGTCCATTACTGGGTGGTCAACGACGCGCGCTACATGCAACGACTACTTGCCAAGGGTGCGTTGATCCCACAGCAACCTCGCATGGTGGCCACGCAACCTTTCTCACCCGCTCACCCTCGCTCGCTATCAGGCATCGACGGGCTCATCACCGATCGGCCCGATGTTGCCTATGCAGTCTGGAAGCAAATGGGATACGACATGCCTGCTGCTCTTGATGCAGTTCAAGAGGACGGAGGTACATTACCACGTCCAATGCGCGTGCGTCGTCACTTTTTTCATCCATGCTCTGGGCTGACCACGCTCTGTTCTCTCTCTCTCTCTCTCTCTCAAGTTGTTGGGGCGAACCAACCACAACGGTGGCGCCACTTTGTGCCACTGGCGCAAGTGGAAGAGCTACACGAGTGCGTGACCCTCGTGTGCCGCTACTTTGCCTTCGGTGTGGGTGCGGTCTATCTTCTTGTCTTCGTCCTCCTCGCGCTCCTGGTGTTGGTTCTCTGCCTCGCGAGGCGGCTGTGCAGCACCATCCTTATGGCCACCACCCGCAAGCGACCACCATCATCAGCAATCAGGCGAAGTGGCAACAGCAAAGTGAAATGCGCTTGATGGTCCTTTGTTGCACGCCAAAATAGGTGGAAGAGAACTTTTTATGCAATAGGGCCCTACCAACCTTCCAAATTCAGCTCTCCTTTACCTGTGCTTGGCCAAGCACCAAAGCCCCAAACCACCACAGACAGACATGGAGGGCTGGGTGTCGATGTTCATTGCTCTCGCCTTGCTGCTTTCGCCTCTCACTGGAGATCACAACCCCGCTGCCAACAACTCACCTCGCCATGAAGCTGTGGCGCTCAGACAGGGTGAGGCCAGTAACAGCTACTTCAGCAAGGTGGCAGTCAGGGGTGGAAAAATGACCATCAGGGACAACTCGGACTGCCCCACCAAGTACCCCGACATCAACAGCAAGGACTACTGCGAGTGCATCGTAGGCCGCTCTGACAACTTCTTCTGCAACGTACCTCTCGCTATCATCATCATTTTTTTGGCTCATAAACTTGCTTGTATTGTTGATTGTGTTTGCAGTATGATTGTAGGTGCTCTTTGGGAGGTGCCCATTGCAATTCCTCGAGCTGCGGTATGAGCACTACTCTCCCCCCGTCTCTGCTTGTGTGTCCCTTACCAACACCTGATCTCTATCTTTTCTGGGCAGTGCCCTCGGCGAGAGCAATCCTGCTTATCTGGGGAGTCATGGAAATTCTGGAATCTGACTAAAATTTCTACGGATCTTTTCTTAGTCGCGCTGCCCGAGCCTCGAGACAAGCACACCCCATCATCTCCAAGAACATTGACTTCCACTTCGTTTTTCCCTTCTCTCCAACCGCCTCCGCCTTCTGGAAACGGACATAAATTCTTCTTCACCATTAACAACTCACTCCATCATCACCGCAACAACTGCAACCACCACACCAACTGTCTCAACACCCAACAACATCAACACCATCAGCATCAACATGGCTTCGACTGACAGCAAAGACCACACCAAGAAGGAGAAGAGCATCAAGCACAAGAAGCTCGACGACGCCAAGCTCACGCTCGAGGGCGTCAAGGACAAGCTCGTCGGCGGCGTCAAGCAGACCGTGGGCCACCTGCTCCACAAGCCCGCCCTCGAGACCACCGGCCGCCAGCAGCGCCTCAAGGCCGACGCCGAGCTCAAGCACCACCGCCCGCTGGAGCCCCTCACGCCCGCCCAGGTGGCCGAGATGCACATGCGGCGCGAGGCCCTCATGGCCCAGCTCGTGCGCTCCGGCGGCTTTGGCCGCATGACCGCCACCGGTCGCCTGCGCCACGTCGCCCACGTGCGCGAGAGCCAAGTCGGCGAACTGTTCAAGTGGCAGCCGTTCGAGCTCAAGCGGTGGAACGTGCAACCGCTGTTGGACGACATCCGGCAGTGCAGGACCGCCAGGCCTCTGGTGCACGTGACCACTGTGGACAAGGGCCTCATGCGCTCCATCAAGCTCACCGCCGACGACGACTTCAACAACCTCCAGCTCTCGGCCCAGAGGTGGGCCGACCTGTGGATCGACATCAGGCGCGGCAACAACGAGGCGCGGCTGGTCAAGGTCAAGGCCGAGGACAGGCGCGACCGGTCGGCGCCGAGGCTCGACCTGCTCCGGAGCGTGGCCGCGGCGCAGGCCCAGCGCGGCGAGGTGCTGCGCCAGATCGGCATCGAGCACAAGATCCTCCACCACGTGGAGGCCACCGACGACAAGGCCCGCCCGGAGATGGTCTTTGCCAAGGCCGATGCCAGCGAGATCAACCCCATGGGCACGGCCTTCCACCAGGCCAAGGTGCAGCTGTTCGACGCTGTGAGGCAGCGCGCCGGCGGAGGAGGTGTGGAGCTGAAGCACGTGGAGACGGAGGACAAGGCCAAGCCGGCGGTGGGCGAGGACGCGAGCGTGCGGCGGTGGAACAAGGAGGGCTTCCTGTCCGAAGTGCGCCAGGGCACCCAGCTCCGCCACATCTAGACCATGACACCACTACCCTCTCTCTACTCTCCGCCAACCCATCAATATTTGATGCTCCTTCCCCACTCTTCATAAACTTCAACCTCTCTAAACGGAGTGCACCTTTTCCATAGAACCACGGCGCGCAGTGTTTTATTCGCGGTAGTGCTTGCAGTAGTCGATCACTTCTTGCGCCGTTCCCACGTTCCTGCGGGAAGTGGATGGAGGATTCAGTGCAGCAGTCCACGAC
>CACVKS010000037.1:0-34453 GCA_902749335.1 Acanthamoeba triangularis
GCCCCGCCGAGGACCGCCGAGACCGAGCACATGGAGATCACCACCGAGGAGATCTCCGACGCCATCATGGACGGCGCCCAGGCCATCGCCCGGGCCGCCAGCGCGCTCATGCGTGCCGCCGCGCTCGCCCAGGAGGAGCGCGTCAAGCTCAACACTCACCGGTCGGCCTCCGACGGCTCGCCCTACCACGCCGACCCCGTATGGGCCAACGGCCTCATCTCCGCCGCGCGCAACGTCGTCGCCACCACCCAGTACCTCGTCAACACCTCCAATGCCGCCGCCAACGGCCAGGCCGGCGAGGAGACCCTCGTCGCTAGCGCGCGCGCCGTCGGTGCCGCCACCGCCCACCTCGTCGCCGCCCAGAAGGCCAAGGGTGACGTCAACAGCCAGGCCTCGAGGGAGCTCGACGACGCCGCCCGAGGCATCGCCCGCGCCACCGCCTCGCTCGTTGAGGCCGCCAAGCTCGCGTCGACGCCCGCCCCCGCCCCGGCGCCGACGTCAACCGTGCCCGACAAGTACACGATGACCGACAAGCAGATCCGAGAGATCGAGGCCCAGACCAAGCTCCTCCAGCTCGAGAAGGAGACCCAGAGGGCCAGGGAGGAGCTCCTCAAGATGAGGAAGCAGGAGTACTCGGGCTAAGCCAGCCGTACATCATCACCCTCGCGAGATCAACTACACCGACGATAATATTCGACAACATCGACTTCCTACAACTGTACCTCTTTCACGCACTGTTCATAACAGCACCCCTTCTACTTCTCTCTCTGTCTGTTCTCCTGGTTTATTTATTTCAACACCACAAGAAAACCAACATTCAACCAACATCTTGCTTGCTTGCCCCACCACGAAACAACAAACCACAACACATGCTGTTACAACTCAGGCAAGGGAGTGCTTGCTTTTGCTACTCAGGTTGATGACAATCGGTTCTGGTGGGTAGAGGAAGAAGAGGTTGCTCTCTTACATGAGTATGCAGCAGCCCTTGCCAGATGCCCGTTCCCCGCCCTCCTCTGCGTTGTCCTTCTTCCCCTTCTTCCCCTTGCCCTCCGCAGGCGCTGCTGCCTCGCCGCCCTCCTTGGAGTCAGCGTCCGTCTTGTCGCCGCCCTCCTTGGCGTCGTCTGTGGTCGGCCTCTTGTCCTCCCCATCACTATGTAGAGGAAAACATATTAGTGTATAGTGAGCCTCCACGAAAATCAGCGTTCACCACCCGTGTCACTACTTGCGTGCAGACAACTTTGTTGTGGTGCGGGAGTGGAGTGCCGGGGGGGGGGGTTGTACGGGTTGTCATTGTTGTTGTGGGTGGCCGTGGTCTCGCTGCTGGCAGTAATCTCTTGGGAGGCGTCCTTGTTGGTCTTCCTCAGCTTCACCTTGGCGAACTCGGGCTCGGCCTCACCACTCGCCGCCGGCGGGGGCTTGTTGGAGGCCGGTCCGGGCGTCTTCTTCAGCTCCAGCCGCCCGAACTCAGTCTCCTTCACATCAGTGGGGGCCGGCTGCGCCTTCTCGGCTGGCCGCTCCACCTTTCTAAGGGGAACCGACCCAGGCGCTGGTATCAGCATGCCGAAGCCCACGGCGCCCGGGGGCAGCTTGGGTCCCTTGGGTACCGGCTCGGGCTCCTCCTCTTCGTTGCCCTCCATCTCCTCGCCCTCCTCTTCCACCACTTCCTCGTCCTCCTGTTCGCTCTCCTCCCCTGAAGTTGACATCCTCTCCTCGTCGTCGCTCATCTTTTCTTTTAAAATTGGACTTCAACACTGGAGGGAAGAAGGTGATGTGGTCTTCCTGGGACAGCGCGTGGGTTGTTTTCAGCTGTCATTACCATAAATGCGCCTCAAGTGCCTTTTCTAGCCACCTGAATATCTCAAATTATTTAAAATTAAATATAAGAATTGTAAAATAAAATAAAAAAAAAGTGTAACCACGAAGTTTTCTACGGAGTTGAAAAGGCTGCGTGACGCTACACACCCCAATCCCAATTCATCTACTCGTGGCCGTCTGATCTGCACACAACTACTACAGGCGCACAACATGTTGAAGGCGGCGCTGGAACAGGAAAACAGGAAGGCGACGGCGGCCTCGTCCTCATCCTCTACCACCTCTACGCCATCTGTGGACAATCGCGCAGCAGCGGCACCGCAGGCAAATGAAGGCGGCCACGGGAGTTCCATCCTGCAGCGAGATTTGACGAGGCGCGAGTCGTTCATTGCCAACAACGTGCACGTACTCAAGCCCACGTTCCAGATCAAAGGTCCGCCCTCGTTCTCCTACAACTTAATTGTTATCTTTTCTTATCTTTTTTTCATCTCTTTTGTAAAATAATAATCTCGCCGTCATGAGCTTGCGTGTGGCGGACCATCAGAGGACAAAGAATTGATTCAAAATCTCTTGAAATGATTACCCCTATATGACCTGTGTACAGGTCTGCACACCATCATCAGAGACAAGAACACGAAGCGAGAGGATTTCATCTTCTACTCCGACCGCCTCATTCGACTCCTCATCGAAGAAGGCCTCAGGTTCCAACTCTCTCGCCTGTGTCATGCACGCCCATGACCTCGTGAATGCCGCACATCTTCAACTCACGCGCGGCTGTTGATCAATCTTCCCAACCGCTACAGCTACCTTCCCTTCCGTGAGAAGACCGTGACGACGCCCACCGGAGCTCAGTACAAGGGCGTCGAATGGGCGGGCTCCATCTGCGGAGTCTCCATCGTGCGAGCCGGCGAGAGCATGGAGGCCGGTACGCAACACCGCACACGCAACACAACGCAACACACACGCACACAACGCAACACACGCACACACAACGACAATACGTGCCAAGTAGAGTAATCACGATAGATGGGTTGTGTGTGTCGGGGGCCAGGTCTGCGAGCGGTCGCCAAGTCGGTGCGAATCGGGAAGATCCTCATCCAGCGCGACGAGAAGACGGCCCAGGCCAAGGTCTGTTGGTCCCCTCCTCTTCCTCCTCTTTGTCGCCGATTGGCCGTTCTTCAGCGGGCGCAGGACTGACCCCACGATACGTGTTGTACTGCGTCGTGCGGTGTGTGTGTGTTGGCGCGCGCAGTTGTTCTACGTGAAGCTGCCCGAGGACATCGCCGAGCGATACGTGCTCCTGCTCGACCCCATGCTCGCCACCGGAGGCACGTACAGCACCTTTGTGTCGTTGGTCGCGTCGTGCGATCGGGAGGCTGACGTGCCCGGCCGGTCGCGATCTATATAGGAAGCGCAATCAAGGCGATTGAGGCGCTGCTCCAGCACGGCGTGAAGGAGGAGAAGATCCTGTTCCTCAACCTCATCGCCGCCCCTGAGGGCATCAAGTACGCCAACTCAACGAGATTAACACTTGACTTCCCCCCGCCGTGATCACTCACAGCACCCGACACGACACGACGCACCGCGCGCAGGGTGATTACGCAGGCGTTCCCGCGAGTCCACATCGTCACGACCGAGATCGACGAGAAGCTCAACGACGTCGTACGGCTGCTCTTCCTCCTTCCCAGCTGCTTATCCCACTCCTTGCTCATCGCTTTCTCTCTCTCTCTCTCTCTCACACGTAACCCCCAAACAGAAGTTCATCGTGCCCGGCATTGGCGACTTTGGTACACTACCCTGCACACCACACTCTCTCACACTCACTACACGACACACGCCGCTGACCTCTCGTGTGGCCTTTTTGTTTGCGCGTTCTGTTCTCGCGTGCAGGCGATCGCTACTTTGGCACGGACAACTGAGTCGTCGTCGGGTCCTCGATGGCGTTTTGTCAACTTGCGCTTGCTCAGATCCAACCACAAGTGTGTTAGTTGTCGACCACCACCCCCTCTTTTTCGTTGGGTTTCTGACCGCTCGTGCCACACTTGTCGTCCACTCCGCTCTGTAATGTGCTTGTCTCGGCTGACCTCCACTGAGCTCCGGTCCACACACCCCAGGCCCCTCTATACTCTGGCCATTCATTCCCCACAACTCTCCCCCCTCTCACCGTGCCCATAGCACCGAGGACGCAAGATCATGTCTTACAGTGGAGGGCGAAGACGTTCGACGGGCGACCCCTCGAGCCTCTACCTGTTCGCCGATTCGGGCGGTCGCGGGGCCGAGGGCCTGTCGGGCCGCGAGACCGAGGGCGAGCCGGGCGCGCACGAGCTGATCGCGTCCGACGACGACCCGCGGGCCTACCACCGCGCCCCCTACCGCCCCCACTCGGTCCTCACCGGCGACTTTGGCTGGGGCCGCCAGAAGAAGAAGACCACCACCTCCTCGACCACCTCGACCACGACAAAGGATGAGGCGCAGCCGTCGTCGGACCAGAAGAAGTGAGGCACGCGTAGACACTCTACAAGAAAGATGTTTGTTTTGATTTTTTTGAAGATGATAAGAGAGAGAGAGAGAGAGTTAATTTGATTGTTCACTTTTCTACGCCGAGCACGCGCTGGACGAAGGTGACGGTGAAGTAGATCGTCAGCGCCCCGAACATGTGGCTCATCCCCGCCTCCTGCAATATGAATCGTGTGTCGTGTCGTGCGCCACACGTTAACAAGCGTGTGCCGTGTCGTGTGCGTGTCGTGTGCGGAATGGAGGGGCGTACCCAGAGGGAGAGGTGTCGTAGACACGTGGGAATGAGCTCCTGCACGCACAAGAGGGCCATGATGCCCGCCACTGCGCGAGCGAGAACCGTTGTGAGCGCGAAAGGGCCAACAACAAAGAGAGCGAAGAACAAAAAGAACGAAGAGAGAGAGAGAGAGGGGAGGAAGTACCGGCGGAGAGGGCAGCGGAGAGAACGAAAGGGGTGAGGTGGTGCGAGAAGGCGATCCCGAACACGAGCGCGCCCACGGGCTGACACATGCCCGCCAGCAGCGCCCACTTGATCGCTTCCCACTTGCTGTGTTGTGTTGCATGACGTCAGCATTGTGTGTCGTGTCGTGTTGTGTGTCGCGTGTTCTGGGCACCTTCCGGTCGAGTGGTAGATGGGCGCGGCGATGGCCATGCCCTCGGGGACGACGTGGATGATGATCGCCACCGCAAGGCTCAACCCCACATCCAGCCCTCTGTCCATCGCACATACGTATTCCCCGCGCACCTTGTGACGTCAGCAGGCAACCTGTGTCGTGTGCGTGTGCGTGTGTGCGTTAACGCACCGCAGGCACGAGATGTAGACTGCGATGCCCTCCGGCAGGTTGTGGATGCACATGCCGATAGCTGTGGCCAGCCCCGCCTTCGTCGGCTGCACGGCCAACGACACGCCACAACGACACACGCGATCCATGGATCAGGATTGAACGTCAACCTCTCGCCAACGCGCGCGCTCGTGCGTGGCGGTGTGACGTACGCCGCGGCCGTGGCGCGACTCGGCGTTTTCGCACCCGGAACGCTCATCCCGGTGCCCGTGCCCGTGGCCGTGGTGGCCCCCGTCGTCGTCGTCGCCGTCGCCGTCAAAGTGCGGTTCGGGTATGTAGTACATTACCAGCGAGAATCCCACCACGCCCAACACGAACTGTGCGTCGCCACCCGTCAGCACAGACCGCACGACACGCACCGCACGACAAGCACCGCACACACACGACACACGACACACGACACGACACGCGACACGCGCCGTACGAAGAGCCAGGTGGAGGGATGGCCGATGGCGAGGGCCGAGTCGGGGATGAGGTCGGCGAAGGCGATGTAGAGCATCACGCCCGACGAGCCGCCCAGCATGGCCCCCAGCTTCCGCGGGCTGGGCGTGCCGGCCAGCAGCGCCAGCGACCCGCCTGATTGTGCGGCGTGTGTCGTGCAGTGTGGGTGCGTGTGTCGTGTCGTGTGCTGTATTGCGTCGGACATGTGGTGCGGTACCGAGAACGGTGGCGAGACCGCCTACGAAGGTGAGGGCGAGGGCCACCACTTGCGTGCCCCACGAGAAATCCATCTCTGATTTAAAGAATAAATATTATATAAATGGATTTTCAAAATATTAACTTGAGATTTGCACAGTATGTTGTGAAACTAAGCAAAAGGGAAGGCTCTGCCACGAGGTATCGAGGCTCTGTTGCAGCAACCTCAAAAAAAAGATTATCACCATCTTTTCTTTTCATTTTCTTCTACTTCAATATCATTTTCTCCATTTTTTCCCCCAACAGTTGGTCTTGGTGTGGAGCAATCCAGTGGGCTATGGTTTTGGAGACTACATTCCAGCTCAAGTCGGGAGGAGAAGGACAACAAGACGTGATCTAGACAGAGATGGAGTTCCACAGCTGGCACTGCTGGGCCTGCTGGGGCGCGGTGTCGATGAACGCGTTGTTGACGCCGCTGATGTGGAGGTAGGGGTAGTTGTTGGCCGCCGAGTAGGTGGGCCAGCCGGCCATGCCAGGGTTGCCCTGCTTGGCCATCGAGGTCCAGATGCCCTGGAGCAGCTCCACCAGCGGCCGCTCCGGCGTCTCCAGCAGCTGGGGGGCGCAGGTGCGGGGGGTGTAGGCCGCGATGCAGCCCTGGCCCGGGGCGTAGATGGTGTCCATGCCGTGGAAGGTGCCCAGGGCCTGGTTGTACCAGGGGCCGACGTAGTCGCTGAAGTACATGTAGAGCTGGTCCTCGGAGCCGGTGGCGGCCATGGCCTTGAGCCAGCGCTGGGTCGGGCAGGTGTAGTACCAGTCGGTGTCGACCTTGGACATGGCGGCGAACCAGGTGGGGTACTGGCCGGCGCCGGGGCCGACGGGGTAGAGCTCCTTGACGTGCGGGATGAGCGCGGCGCCGAACATGGAGGTCACATAGGAGTTAAAGTGCGACTCGTCGGAGTCGAGGGGGTAGTTGCGCGAGAGGAGGACGGTCGACTCGTTGTTGCCCACGGCGTGGAGGGTGGGCACGTGGTAGTAGAGACCCGACTTGATGATGTCGAGCGGCTGGGCCAGCACAAAGACACCGTCGATGGCAGGGCGGGGCTTGACCAGCTCGTCGATGGTGTTCTGGACTTGGATGAGGGTCTCGATAGGCACGGCGCGGAAGCACTGGCGCAGGTGGGCCGCGCACAGGGGGCCGACGAACAGGGAATTCCGGTTGCACAGGAACGTGGTGCAGTTGACCTTTTCGAGCACGGTCCACATTACGTCGGTGATCCAGGAGCGATCGTGGAGCTGCGTCCCCGAGTAACCGACGCCCGACAGGCCCACGGCCTTGTGGTAGAGGCCCCTGCTCTGCGGCGACACCGAGTGGAGCGCGACCGAGATCGAGCCCGACGAGAAGCCGCTGATGGTCACCGACTGAGGGTTTCCGCCGAAGTTGCGAATGTTGTCGCGCACCCATTGGAAGGCGCGGCGCTGGTCCATGAGCAGGTAGTTGCCGTAGGTGCCCGACTCCCACGCGAAGGCCTGGTGGCCCAGCAGGCCGAGGATGCCCAGGCGGTAGTTGGTCGAGATGACGACGGTGTTGGTAAGGTTGGCCATGTCCCGGCCGACGAAGTTGCCCATCGATCCGCCAACGAAGGCTCCGCCGTGGCTGATAAAAGGAAACATATGATATATCATAGTAAGATATATTGATGTAGAATGCTATGCAGCAAGCATGATGTGTTGGAATGGCACCTGAAGATGAGGACATCACGCTTGGTGCCGTCGTTGAAGTTCTTGGGCACGTAGATGGACATGTAGAGGCAGTCCTCAGTCCAAGTACCAGTCCTCTGGGGGCACGCCACCGCAGGCCGGGTACCGTTGTACACGCCCTAACGATCACAACGGAAACCGACCGGTTGCAAGGTTAAAAAATGAACAGCGCTCACCATATTAATATATACACGTCGACAAAATAAGTTGATATGATACGTGGCGATGGTTGGCTAGATATCCTCTACATTACCTGCCAGGAGTCCGGTTCTTGGGGAGGCCTCATGCGAAGGTTGCCGATGGGCGGCTTGGCAAAGGGCACCGAGGTAAACTCGTAGCTGCAGAGTTGAACAACAAGGCCTTGATGTGAGGAGGCCAGAAGCAATCAATGAAGCAAAATAAAAAGAAGAAGAAAGTGGGTTGCTGCTAAAGCGTACCCAACGTCGGTGGCGAGGCCGCCGATGTCACCGTAGATGGTCGGCACTACGACGTCGTAGGCGATCGACCCGCCCACGCAGCACAGGGCCAACAGGAGAAGAAGCGCACGCGTGGAGCGATGCATCGGCCTTATGTAGTTGGCGATAAAGTACACTTGTTTGGTGGAGGTGAGGAACAAGAAGGTTTGGAGCGACTGTGTTCGGCGCGATTTGGGTCTGCTTTATAGTGGCACAATCGGGTTGATAGGTCCGCTCTCGTTGGTGGATTGGTGTTCACTGGGGTTGCGTGGTAAAAATGGATGGTGCGTCCGTGAAGGTCGTAACAGGGCAGCAGTGCCCCGTCATCGCGCGTTCTGGTGGCTCACGCAGTTAACGATCACTAAAACACAGCTCGCTGTGAGCCCACACCCAATCAGAGAGCTCGAACTATAATTAGAGTGCAGCAACTCAGTTCGCATTCACCTCCCATTGGCGGGCATCAAAAAATTGAACTAGAGTGCAGTGACATGGCACCAGCCACAGTGCGGCAACCTCACTCCGATCTATCTTCGCCAACAACCCCAACACTCTTCAAACCCAACCAAGCGAAGAAGAACCAGGAGGGCCCACTTCAACTTTCCCGATCATGTTTGCGTCGCACCATCACTGGCTCTTGGCGCTGTTGGTTCTGGTAGAGGCTTTCGTGGTGACCGCCGCCCCGGTGTCCGGTTCCGGCGAGACTCCCGACGGTCCGCTGTTCCGGACCATGGCCCAGGCCTACGGGCTCAACCGCGACGACCTCCTGTTCGACTGGCTCGACTCCGCTACCACCTCCGAGGCCTTCGAGTCCTACGTCGGCCAGGAGCGCGTCTACTTCACCACCCACGGCCCGCTCGACCCGGGCCTCACCGGCACCGACGCCGGCGCGCTCACCCAGGTGCCCCTGGCCGGCGGCGCGCTGGTCGTGGCCTACCACCTGGCCGGCCAAACTGGTCCTACTCCGCTCGGCAACCAGGCCCAGCTCGTACTGGATGGCCCCACACTGGCCAGGGTTTGGTCCGGGGCCGTGGTGCGCTGGAACGACTCGGCCATCGCGGCGCTCAACCCCTACCTGGTGGCCAACGGTCTCCTGCCGGACGCCGAGATCACCCTGTACTACAGCAACGACGTGGGAGGCAGCCTGGGCGACCTGTTTTTGGGTTACATCTGTTCCCATGCAACGAACCCGGCGGCGTGTCGGGCCGGCGGATTCGGGGGGCTGGTGCCCAGCGGCCGCAGCTTCGAGTCCACCCAGCGCGCGGCTGACGTGGGGGCCACGCCCAACAGCATTACCTACCTGGGCCTGGCCGAGGCCGTCGCGGCCCAGCTGAGCGTGGCCGCCATGCGGGCCACCGGCACCACCACCAAGGTCCAGCCCACCACTGCCTCCATCACCTCGGCCATGACCGACGCCACGGCCCAGTTCAACAGCCTCGCGGCCGGCAACGCCACCACCGTTCTGGGCCTGCTGCCGGCCACGGCCGCGACGTCGTGGCCCATGACCTACCTGGTCTACGGCACCTTCTTCGCGGCGTCGAACAGCAGCACCCAGTGCCTCTACCTCAACGAGTACCTACTGTGGCTCAGCTGGATGCTCCTCAACGACAACGCGGCCACGTCGGCCACCGGCAGCCTCCACCCGATCGTGCCCTACGACTGGAAGCGCACCGTACTCGACAGTTTGTCGACGGTCACCTGCCAGGGCAAGCAGGTGTCGAGCACGGCCTACCTGGTGGGCATGGGCTCATCCAACCCGCTGCCCACGCTGGGGCGCTACTACCCGGCCTCGCGGTTCGTTCTCAAGTACTTCATCGGCAACACAGACCTCAGCGTGAAGAGCTTGGCCGAGGGCACCATCGACTTTGGCCAGACCAGCGCGCCGATCTCGGCCGAGCGCATGCAGCAGGCCCCCGACATAATGACAGTGCCGACCATGTGCTGGGGCATCGTGCCGGCCTACAACCTGCCCGAACTGGCGGGCCAGCCCGGCCTCCGCATGACCTGGAGCCTCATCTCCGATATCGTACGCAACACACACTCACCGCACACACCGCACACGACGCACCACACACACACAGAGGTGCTGACTTAATTGAGGAATGTGCAGTATTTGTCGCACGTGACAATGTGGAACGACGAGAAGATCGCAGAGTTGAACCCCGAGGTGGCGGGCCTGCTGCCCAACCGCACCATCAAGATCGTGTTCCAGATCAACCGGTCGACCATTTCGCTGGTCTTCAACCGGGCCATCAGCGCGGTGGTGCCCGAGTACGCGTCGGTAATCGGGCCGGTCAACCACTTTGACAACTCGTCGGCGGCCCAGAGCGACCGCGGCATCGGCGTCCAGGGCTTCGGCTACCCTCAGGCCATCGCGGCCAACACCGACAGCTTCGGCCTTTGCACTTCGATGGAAATCAAGGGAAAGGTTCAGGGAATCTACATGACCAACCCTGCGGGAAACTGGGTGACCGCGTCGTCCGCGTCGGTGCTGTCGGCCATCGAGGACTACAAGGCCCAGCTGGACCTCATCACCTTCCTGCACGGCCCCGGCCCGCAGTCGTTCCCCATCACCCTGCTCACGGCCGTCACCGTGCGATCGCGCGCCATGACCGACTGCGCCAAGGCCGCGGTGCTGGTCGACTGGCTCTACTGGATGCAGACCAGCGCCGTCGGCCGCGACATCCTCGATTCGTCGAATTATGTGCCGGCCTATCCCTTCGAGGGATTCCTGAACGTGCTTCGGCTGAAGCTGATCAACGTCACGTGCCAGGGCGTGGCGGTGAGCTCATTGGTCGGCTGCGTCGACGAGACCGACGGCACGCTGTGTTCCGACCGCGGGACCTGCGGCACCGGGGGCCGCTGTCTGTGCCGCGAGGGCTGGACCGGCCGCCTGTGCGAGCTCGAGGCCGCGTCGTTGGCAGGCGACTCGGACTCCCAGACGACGCTGGCCATCGCACTGGGCGTGGCCCTTCCGGTCGTCGGGCTGTTGCTATGCGTCGCCCTAGTGGCCATCATCATCGGCGTGTGGGTCGGATCGCGCCGCGGGGGCGACCGATACCGGAAGGACTACTACATCGACATGACCGAGCTGGAGATCGGGCAGCAGTTGGGCCAGGGCGGCTTCGGCGAGGTCTACAAGGCCACCTGGAAGGGCACCGAGGTGGCGGTCAAGCTCATGCCCGAGGGCGCTGCGGCCAGCAGGGAGGCCCGCGAGAACTTTGGTATGTTGCGCAGTATATAACCAGATATATATAGTGTACTAACATATTCCTATAAACATAGGCCAGGAGGTGGCCATCATGAGCACTTTGCGGCACCCCAATGTGGTGCTGTTCATGGCAGCTTGCACCAAGCCGCCAAAGCTCTGCATCGTCATGGAGTACATGGCCCTCGGCTCCCTCTACGATGTACTACTTCCATCTTTCCTGTTCTGTGTTCTGGCACTTCTTGGTACTGATTTCTGTTTTGATGTCATGTTGTCCTTCAGTTGCTACACAACGAGCTGGTGCCAGAGATACCCCTGTCCCTGAAGCTTCGCATGGTCCACCAGGCGGCCAAGGGAATGCACTTCCTCCACGCCTCCGACATCGTCCACCGCGATTTCAAGTCCCTCAACCTCCTGCTCGACAACAAGTGGAACGTCAAGGTTCCGCACACTCCTCTCAACATCTGGCTTATCCCCTAGCAACGATAACTCTTTCCTTTCTCATCTCTTCCATGTAACAACCAGGTGGCAGACTTTGGGTTGACCAAGTTCCGGGACTCGGTCAAGCACAAGGGGGACGACGACAACGGCGGCGGGGCAATGGTGGGCAGCGTGCCCTGGATGGCGCCGGAGGTCCTCCAGGAGGAGTCCAACTGCGACTTCCGATTGGCCGACATTTACTCCTTCGGCATCGTGCTCTGGGAGGTCCTTACCCGCGACCAGCCCTACTCCGGCATGGCCCCGCCCCAGGTGGCTGTACTGGTCATCACCCAGGATCTTCGGCCTCGGTTGCCGCGCGACGACGAATTCCTAGGCGACGGAGAGCGTGCCCTGGCCCGCCTCACCACCAAGTGCTGGCAGCGCGACGCTCCCATGCGACCAGATTTCATCGAGATCATGCAGGTCCTGGTCGACATCGGCAACGCCCATGGCGGCGTCAGCAGCGGCATGTTCGGCACCGGCACCAGCAGCAGCGGCTCCAGCTCGCACAACCACTCGTCGGCGCTCCTCAACACCGGTACTACGCTGGGTGTTCGATCGACTGGCAGCGCATCGTCGTCGCACGGCAACCGGAGCGGACACAGCTCGGCAACCAGCTCGAGCGGCCACAGCGGCATTGGCGGCGCTGCGGCTCCGTCGGCGCCCAAACAGCTCCGGTTGGTGGCGCCCAGGCGTGACGTCAGCTTCGTGGTGTGCGATCTGGCCGAGTTCAACCGCGTGTGGCAGGCCAGCCCGACCGAGGCCGAGCGGGCCATTGAGCTCTACGGTGCCCTGGTGCGCCAGCGCGGCCAGACTGAGCTCGGCGCCCACCTCTTCTCCCTGCCGGCCCTCCACTCGGGGGGCACCTTCATGCTGGCCTTCGCCGACCCCGGCAACGCCGCTCGCTTCGCACTAGCCCTGCGCCGCGACCTGCTTGCCTGCGACAATCAGCGCCTGACAGGCTGCTGGCGGGTTAGCATCGACCACCGGCCGGACTCATGCCCGGCGCCGGCCGACGACCACACCCGCACCGGCTACGAACCGCGCGACTTCGCCGACGCGTGCCGCCTCAACACCCGGTGCCCGCTGGGGGGCATCGTGTGCTCTGCCGCGTTCGGGCGGCGACTCCAGGCGGCCATGGGCGGCAACAGGGCGGGGCTTGAGGCCCTCGTGCGCCTGGTCGAGCGCCGGGCTGACGGTGGCGCATCGTCGCGCTTGTTCGACGCCAGCGACCGCGACATTGAGGAGCAGCTCAGCCGCGCCAGCGAAGAAGAAGGCGAAGCTCGAGACGATGACAACGACGATGATGACGATGACGACGAAGAATACGGCCAGCGCGGGAACAACAGCCACGCCGCGGCGGAGGCGTCGGGCCTGTGTTCATCGAACGCGTGCCATTGGATCATCAACACGGAGCGGATCAAGCTGGGCGAGGTGCTGGGCGAGGGCAACTACGGCAAGGTGACCGAGGGCCACTACTTTGGCACGCGGGTGGCGGTCAAGCGCCTCTTCAACTCGCGCCTGGACGACGCCGGAATGCGACGTATGCGACGCGAGGCCGCCATTCTGTCCAACCTGGACCACCCGCGCGTGGTCAAGCTCATCGGCCTCGCCCTGACCGACGAGACCGGCAACCACCACCTGCAACTGGTCATGGAGCTGGTACCGCGGGGCAGCCTCCGGGCCGTGCTGTCCAACTCATCGATCGCCGACCGCAGCCTCCCCTGGGCCAAGCGGCTGTCCATGCTACGCGACGCGGCGCTGGGCCTGGAATTTCTCCATGGCAACGGTGTGTTGCATAGGGACATTAAGTCCTCCAATCTCCTGGTCGACGACGACTGGAGCGTCAAGGTGGGCGACTTTGGCTTCGCCACGGCCAAGCAGGACAACGCGACCATGACCCGCTGCGGCACCCCGTGCTGGACCGCGCCCGAAATCCTGTGCCCGCCACTACCCACCACCTCATCGTCGTCATCGTCCCCATCGTCGGCCGACCCGCCCAAGGCCAACTACACCGAAGCCGCCGACGTCTACAGGTCCGTAAACAAACCGCACACGCTCACCGCACTCACCGCACACACCGCACACACAGCACACGCTGACTGGGGTGGTGTGTGGTGGGTGATGGTGACAGTTTCGGGATAGTGATGTGGGAGGTGCTGACGCGGAAGGTGCCCTACGCCGAGGGGAACATGATGACGGTGGTGCACGACGTGCTGGCCGGCAAGCGCCCGCGGGTGCCGTCGGACTGCCCGCAGGCCTTCGCGGGCCTCATGCAGCGCTGCTGGCACCGCAAGCCCAACAAGCGGCCGACCATGAACGAAGTCCTGCTCCACCTCAACTCCCAACTGGACTCGCTGCCTCTGTGATTGAGAGACCTGCCCTGTAACCATAAACTCGTGTGTGTCGCACGACACGACTAACGACACGCGCGCAGGGTTGGGGGGGGAAGTGGTTGGGAAAAATGGTACATTATGGCGTTTCGGTGAGCTTGCTGAGCTCGGGGTTGGCCTTGAGCTCGGCGAGCAGATCGATGACCTCCTCGAACTCGGGCCGCGCGTCGGGCTCGTGGCTCCAGCATCGCGTCATGAGCTCGCGCCACTTCAGCGGACACGTCTCCGGCAGCGTTGGTCTAATGACGCCCCCCCCCCAATCCACCCCCAACGTAATTAATTCGTGTGAATCGCGTGTTGCGTGCCTTGTGTGTCGTGTGTGTCGTGTACCGTAGGCCCTTCTTGGCGGTCTGGATGATGATTTGGAAGTCGAACTTGAGGTGCTTGTACTCTGCGAATGGCCGCTGATACGATCCTGCACGCGTTCGGTTCCGTCAGTCGCTTGCGCCCCAAATGGAAAGAAAAGAAAGAAATGAAAAGAGAAAAGAGAAAAGAGAGGGTGGCGTAGGTCAGGAAAGCGGTACCGGTGATCACGCGCATGGCCATCTCCCACAAAATAATCCCAAAACTGTACACGTCCGCCTTGGTGGTGTAGCCCTGCCCATTGTACGTCTCCGGCGCCGCATACACGTACGTGCCTGACATCGCGACACACACGACACACCCACGCACACACACACACGACACGCGCGTTAATCCCACATGTGGGGAGTGCGCAAGTGGTGCACCAGAACGGATGCCATACCGCGTAGCTTGGCGAGCGAGGCCTCGTTCTTGGTGGTCTTGAACCGCGCGAGACCAAAGTCGGCCACCTTCACGTTGTAGTTCTCGTCCACCAGCAAATTGGGGCTCTGCAGGCCCAGACGAAAATTCCACCCCAGGTCAGCCGTGTGCGTGTGCGGTGCGTGCGTGTCGTGTGCAGTGCGCATTGTACCTTGAGGTCACGGTGCACGATGCAGGGTTTCCAGCAGTGGAGGGCATTGACCGCCTTGGCCGCCTCCAACGCCAGCTTGATCGCCAACTCCCACGTGAAACTCACCTCCTGACGCACGACACACGCCGACACACAACCGCACACGACACACGCGACGCTGTCAATACAAATGCGCGGGGGGGGGAGAGAGAGAGCAAGGGCGAATGGGGAGAGGGAGTGCGGTACCGGCGAGGACATGACGTCGTAGAGGGAGCCGCGGGAAAGGAACTCGGTGACGATGGAGAGGTTGGGTCGCGTCACGGCGCCGTAGAAGAAGACCACCATCGGGCTGCGGATCTCGCTCATGATCTCGAACTCCTTCTTGAACTCCTCCGGGTCGACCGACTGCTTGAGCACCTTGATGGCCACCTGCTGGCCGCGGTACTTGCCCTTGAAGACGTGGGCCGACGCGCCCTGGCCCACCTCCTCCGAAAAGGCCAGCTCCGACCCCTCGATCTCCCAACTATGCATCATTCCCACCGGCGTCTGTTATGACGCGACACACACCACCGCACACGCACACGTCAGGCTTACGTGTGCATTGAGGAATGTGTGTGCGTCGCCCGAGAGGAATGTGAGGAATGCATATACTACCTCGGTGACGGCCTTGAATTTCTCGGTCATGGCGGTGGGGCTGAGGGCGACGTTGATCGTGGGGATGGTGTTGGCCGGCAGCGGCGGCTGCATCTTCTCCAGGCGCTCCAGCACCTGGGAGAAGCGCGGTCGCCGCTCGGGGTCCTGGTCCCAGCAGTCGCGCATGAGCTGCGCAAAGTCGGGCGGGCACGAGGGCGGAATGTCGGGTCGCAGGCCCTCCTTGCTGACGCCCACGATGATCTGCGGCTTCGACTTGCCCTCGTACGGCTCCCCGCGCGTGATCAGCTCCCACATCACAATTCCTGAAATAGTTTAGAAAAAAACAATAATAAGTTAATGAAAATATGAAAAACATTTTATATTAAATTGAATTAAAAGAATTTCTAGAATGTAGGTACCGAAGCTGAAGACGTCGGCCTTGGTGGTGTAGCCCGAGCCGTTGAAGATCTCGGGTGCCGTCCAGGGCATCGTGCCACAGAATGTGCTCGCAATGTCGTCGTTGTTCATCGCTCGCGCCAGCCCAAAGTCTATGAGTCGAGAGGTTGGGTCTCTCAGCCAAAGGAGGAAGAAGAAAAAGAACGAAGCGAAAGCGATGATTGTTGCGACGACGACGCACCTGTCACCTTGACGTTGAAGTTCTGGTCGACAAGCAGGTTGTGCGACTTGAGGTCGCGATGGATGATCGGTGGGTCGAACGTGTGGAGGTAATTCATGCCCTGCGCCGCATCCATTGCCTGTCATATAGCGCCGGGCGCCGTCTGGTGGTGAGCACGCAGCAGCAGCAGCAAAGAACCTGCACGAAGAGGGAAAGCGAAAGCGAAAGCGAAAGCGAAAGCGTACGATTTTCACGATGAGATCCCACCCCAGATCAACGCTTTCGTCCTTGAGCAGGAGGTTCAAGCTTCCGCGCGACATGAACTCTGGTAGCCGCACGACGCGCGCGCCCACACGACACAAAGAAGGTCGCATATATATAGTGATGAGGTCGACGGATGTGGGCAAGTTGCGGTGCCGGTGGTCGTGGCCGTGGTGTGTCGTACCCGTGACGATGCACATTTCCCGCTTTTGGGTGCACGTGCCCATGAACAGGATGACGTTGGGATGTCGCAACCGCCGCAGGATGTGTGTCTCCGCCTTGAACTCTTTCAGCGCGTCGTTTTCCAAGATTCCCCTAAACACCTGCACGACGACGGCGACAACGACGGCGACAGCGACGACAACGAGCGAGGGTCGAGTCAGCCAAACCAACCCTAGGAAGAAGACGGCGAAGAAGAAGAAGGAGAAAGAGAAGACGAGACGTGGGAGCGGCACACTCACCTTCTTGACGGCGACTCGCGTGCCT
This sequence comes from Acanthamoeba triangularis, assembly GCA_902749335.1. Lineage (NCBI taxonomy): Eukaryota > Discosea > Longamoebia > Acanthamoebidae > Acanthamoeba > Acanthamoeba triangularis. The sequence goes on from CACVKS010000037.1 coordinate 17,005, forward strand.
CGCCACAGCGCTTCGTAGACTTCGCCGCAGCTGCCCTGGCCGATCGGTCGAATCCACCGCAGTTCCTTCGCATCAATTTTCACCCCTGAAGACAGTGACCAAGCACCAGCACACACGCATGACGTAAGCAGCAGAGGAGTGGAATGAACAGAATGCAACGATAATGCGCAGCATCGACCGACGGAGCGGCTCGACAGGGAGTACGGTACCGCGCAGCCCGGGCATCTCGACCGAGTTGTCCGAGTTCTGTGAGTCCCAGTCCTGCGAGGAGAGCGAGGCGTCCTCCAGCTGCTTGGCCTTCTTGTTCGGCCGCCCGGGCGAGCGGGGCACGCCGCGTGGTCGCTTGCCCGCCGCGCGCAGCGGCGACGGCATGCCGCCGCCACCTTCGCCGCCGGCCGCGTCGAGGCTGCTGCTGAAGTCGACGTTGGGCTGGGTGGCGTCCTGGTCGAACTCGTCTTCGATGGCCGAGTCCTCGCCGTCCTCCTCCTCGGTGATGGCAAAGGTGAAGAACAGGAGGCCCTCCATGAGCGACACGCGGTCACCGTTCTTGAGCATCTTGAGCTCGCCCTTCATGACGACCTCGGGCCTGGCGTCGGGGCCATCGCTCTTGCGATAGATGAACGACGGATTGACGCCCGACTAAAGTGCACAAGATGAGAAATCATTTCAGCAGAAAATGAGATCGTATTCGAAACATTGAAATGGCGTTGGTGCTGGCTTGAATGGTGAAAAATGGAGGGTGCACAAATAAATTGAAATGATGATGATGACGAACGTACCGACATGAGGGTGACGGTGTTGGTCTCTTTGGAGACAGTGACCTCGGCGTGCTTGCGGCTCACACGTCGGTCGGTGATGCCGAACTTGACGCCACGGCCCAGCACCGTGATGCCGCTCTCCAATTCCGTAGTCACCCCCGAGGGAGCGGTCATATGCACTGCAAACGGCTGCTTCTCCCCTGGCGCTATGCTCCCCTTCTTCTGGGTCTTTGTCGCATCGCCTCCACCTCCTCCCTCTTCCTCTTCCATGTCCATTCTACTCCAGGGCAGTCAGTGCTGCCAGGCAGGTCAGGCAGGCCTGTCGTAAATCAAATTTGAATGAAATGAATTGAAATCGCCGACGACCTTGCCCCCCTCTGTGCTGCCTGCTGTTGGCCGTTTTATTTGTTTTCGCTGCGTTCCCAACCCAACGCAAGGCGCGCGGAGAAAGCCCTCCAACGCGCGCCAGGCAATTTCCCAGATAAATGCACCGACCCACGGCACACGTGCGTTGTACAGGGGAGGAAGAACAGGGTTGTTTCATGGATAGTTTGGCTCCCCAACCTCCTACCCCACACTGCAGGAACAACATCACTGTCCATCCAACTTGGGGGGAAGTTGTTGTGAGCACACACGGCTATGGGCTTCTCAGTCGTTTTTGGCTGGAGAGGAGAAGTGAGAGGGTAGCACACTGCTGCCGCTCTCCTTGCCGGCCAGCCACCCGAAGACTTTGCGCGCATCGGTGGCCAGGTACGCTCTGTTTGTGTTGTCCACCAAAGGAGAAGGAGAAGACAGTGAGCGAAATCGAACATGAACTGGCCAGAATCGCCGGTGTGGCCCGAGAGAAGGCGTACCGAGAACGAAGAGACTGGAAGAGGACAACGCCCAGGAAGGCAAGCAGCACCAGCGGGAACCACAACACCCACACGAACGGCAGGTGCAAGAAGCCCAGCACCCTGCCCAACACAAGCAAGCGCCCAGTCAGCACCCGCAAGCACACGCCGATAAGGAAAAGTGCAGAAAGCAAGCAGATAAAATTTGCGTTAAAAAGGAGAAAAGAACAAATAAATAATAATAATAATAATAATATAAAAACGAAGCGGGACGGACCCGAGGAGGGCGTAGCTGCCCGACTTCCTGTGTGCGGTGAGGGCGTAGGCGATGCCCAGCACGTAGGCGGCCCAGAAGAAGGCGAAGGCGACCAGCATCTCGGGCAGGATGGGCACGGCACAGGCGCCCACCAGAAGGCCTCGCCCCAGTCGGCCCAAGCTGTCGATTTCCACCAGCTTCAGCACCTCATCATTCTCCACCTCACCTGCAACGAGCCTCTCCCGGTCGTTCTGCCCGCTCTGCCGTATCCTGCAGGACAAGAATCTCGAGAGTCAAATCGCTGCCAGAGATAGAATTTTGCATCGAAAAATCGCGTAGTACCTTTCCTTGCCCTTATAGCTCCTCCTGCCCTCGCCATCGAGTAGTGGGCTGGTGTGCAGAGTGAGCCACGCGCTCTTCGACTTGCCCTTGGCTCTGCTCGCGTCGTACTCCCCAAATCGCCAGCTGAGATCGAGGAATCGACGTCCCTTGTGCACGGTCTCGGTCCACCCTTTCTTCACTGTACTGGCCAGGCTCGTGGTCTCCTCCTTCTTTCCATCCGCCCTTTTGCCATCCTTGAGGTCGAGCAGCCAATCGATGGTGAGCACCGAGTAGAGCAGACCCACGTTTGCACCGTGGATTGCCGACACCACCGCCTGGCCCAGCCGTCCACCAGCCTTCTCCACGTCGCTATCGTTCTGCTGTGTCGACGTCACCTCTCCATCTCGCTGCTGCATCATCTTTCCCATTCTCTTTCCAGATTCTTAACTTGTTTGCTTGGGGGCAGCAAGCGTTGTGTGCGTGTGGCTTGGGCAGGTGGGCAGTTCTATAGGAAAGTGTGACGTGACAGGACAGCCCTGTCCCCAACTCCTGACGGGTCCTCCAAAAGAGGCACACACAAGTGTGGGAGAAGGGGTGTTCCCTCTTCCCCGCCCTGTCACCACTACATGAGCCTAAGATCACAAAAAGAAGACAGAAAACCCGTAGACAAGAGTTGTGCTTTTTGGCTCTTGGCTAAGCAGCATGGTGGTGGGCCATTGGCAGCTCCCCGTGTCCCATCTAGGTGTCGACCTACCTAAAGACTGTCTATTACGCTACCAATCAGACGAAAGCGAGGCCAAAAACACTGCGTGTATCTCTGCTGCGTGTGTATATTTATATATAAATATCATTGGGCGTTGCTGACCTCCTTCGTCTCCGCTGGTGGAAGCGAGGGGGCAACACCCCTTTCGCGCTTCAATTGCTGCTGATACTCGAACTCTCGCTGCGCATAGTATCGGTCCAGCAGTTCTCTGTCACGCGCCACACAAGGTACACACCACCACAGGTGAGATGGCCTGGCCAAGAAGCGAGGAGAAGGGCGCGAGAGACTCACTTTTCCTGGGCCTCCGCTTCCCGCTTCTTCTTTAGCGTCGCCTCCGTCACGGGCTGGATGGGGAACCAGCTCGGCACCTTCAGCGACATCCACGACATGACGCTCTCATGCTCGGCCTGTCGTCACAAACATCAAATCGGACCACATGTGAGCAACTGGGCTTGACCATCCACCCTCAAACAAGAGGATACGACACTATACCTCTTCTTTTTCCTTTTGGGCGTTCAGGTGGTAGGCGATGGTTTCCAGCTGCTGATCGATCTGCTCCAGCTCGCCCTGTGCGGCTTGGGCTCTTTGGCGCAGCAACGTCTGATGCCGCACATGTGTTTGGCACACGCCCCACCGCACACGCACCGCCGCACACGATGCGGACAAACATAGAAGAAGGTGCACAGTCACGTGAGGATTCGAGGGCAAGCGGTGATGACGATGGTGATGAACGCACCTGCCGCTTTTCGATGAGCCGCTGTTGAAAGATCTGCTGCCTCTTCTTGTTGTACCATCGGTTCCAGAGGGCCACGCCACCCTCGCCCACGGCGGCCAGACCGCCCAAGGTGGACATGCCCAGCAGTGCGTGGTAGGGACCGCCTGCATCATTGACAGACGCGCCCTAAGCTGCCCTACACAGGGCCAGGCACGTAGTGATGTGAGAACGCACCTGTGGCGGCACCCAGCAGAGCGCCGGTGAAAACACCCGCGTAGAGGCTTGGCACCATGCCCTCCCATTGCATATCAACACGTAGAAGCTCCCTGGACGCTACACCACAGCACAGAGCCCATTGATCAAGGATTGTGTTTGCAATTTATACAAAAGATAAAGCAAAAGATTGGGCTCCTACCGAGGAACAGGCCAGTGGTGGTGCCGGCAGTGAGACCGCCAGCGAGAGCCGAGGTGAAAATGATCGTGGCGGGCGGTTTGGACGCCGAGGCAGCGAGCAGCGTAGAGGCGGCAATCTCCTGTGCCGGGCCTGCCTCGAGGGCGAGTCGCAGCCGACGCCGTGCTACTACCGCGCCCACCACCATGCCCACCGCCGTCGCCCCTGCCGTCCGCTTCCACACCGGATCCCACCGCGCCTTGATTCGCCGCTCCTCTTCCATCTTGGTTTCTTTTTTCTCTTGAGAGGAAAAAGTCTTTTTTGATCCGAATTTTGATGAGATAATAGTTCTCGCCATGGAGTCGTTCGAAGCATCGCCACAGTACGCGTCGCCCAAGCCGGGGTTCGAGTACCGACCGCCTACGCCGCGCGTGTTCGTCATGCCGCCCTCGTACCAGGTCAAGGGTGCGTCTCACGATTTAATCCGGAGATTAACAGCCAAAATTTATCATTTATAATTTGGAGATTATGAAAGCAATAACTTTACATTTGCCCCTCTCCATCAATCTAATGCCGTTGTATTATTTTGTTTTGTTTTTGTTTTTTATTCTCTTTTTTTTGGCTAGGTCTGCACACGATCATCAGGGACCGCGACACCAGCAATGAGGACTTCGTGTTCTACTCCAACAGACTCATCCGCCTCCTCGTCGAAGAGGGCCTCAAGTTTGCTCCCACACTGGCGTGTCGTCGTGTCGTTGTTATATGTCGTGTTATGTGTCGTGGTGTCGTGGTGTGTGTCTCTGTGTGGCCGTTCTCACACACTGCCCTGCAGCCACCTGCCATTCGTGGACAAGGTCATCAACACACCCACGGGCGACGCCTACCGAGGCGTCGAGTGGCCCTCCCGCCTCTGTGGCGTGTCCGTCGTTCGCGCAGGAGGTAACGCACATCCACTTAAGTGAGCGATTATCACTGGCAGTGTGTGCGGTGGTGCGTGAGCCACAAGTGCTGACGATTCCCTCTTTTGCGTTCAGAGAGCATGGAATCGGCCCTGAAGGCGGTCGCCAAGGACGTTCGGATAGGCAAGATCCTCATCGAACGCAACGAAGTACACATCCCTTCATTACAATATAAATAATACATAATACATAATAAATATTATTTATATATTTATAATATAAATAATAAATATATAAATACATATAAATATACATATATAACGAAATCGATCACGTGTCTAATATGCCTGGAAACCAGGACACGGGCGAGCCTGAGTTGTACTTCGTCAAGCTGCCGGAGGACATCAACAACCGATTCGTCCTTCTTCTCGATCCCATTCTCGCCTCCGGTTCGTCCTTCTTCTTTTCTTTTTCTTCTTTGCGCCGAAGGACCTCGGGCACTCACCCAGGTCTTTCCACACTCTCTCTGGATTTGGTTTGCGCAGGCGGAGGTGCCAAGCGAGCGATTCAGGTGTTGCTCGACCACGGCGTGAAGGAGGAGAAGATCCTCTTCCTCACACTGATCGGTACCGCCGCGCTTATGCACGCGCACAGCGTTACATTGACGCGTCCCCTATTCGCCCACTCACTCGTATTTATCGTGTGCGGGGTACGTTTGCCTGTGGTGCGGTGGTGGGCGTACGCAGCGGCTCCTGAGGGCATTCGAGCGGTGTGCGCTGCCTACCCGGAGGTGGGTGTCGTCGTCTCGGAAGTCGATCCCGGCCTCAACGAAAAGGTTCTTCCCTCCCCCCTCTCCGTCCCTCCCCGTGCGATCCACGGTGGTGGCATGACATACACGACTCACGGCACACCACCACACGATCACGCGTTGGCTGAACGGGTTGCCCTACCACTCTTGCAGAAGAAGGTAACGCCCGGCATCGGCAACTTTGCTGATCGATACTTCTGCACGGAGGACTGAGGCCAGCGTCCGCCTACCACTTCTTCTTCATCTTCTTCATCTTCTTCGTGTTCGTATTGGCGCTGAAATAAATGACGTACATCCACTCCACAACATGGTGCCCAAGCTGTTTGTATGTCCAGTGGGCATGGCGTGTTCAGATGTTGAGGTAGGAGTGCTTGCCCACGGCCTTCTTCGAGCATGTCTTGGTCAGCGAGGCACCTGTGTGAGGGGTACCAGGAGATAAGAAAGGGGAGGAAAGACGAACGGATGAGAAAGATGAAACGGGAACGAGCGAGAAAGACTTGGGGGTAAGAGTCTTGAGGAGCGAAACCTTTCCAGAGGAGTTTGAGGATGTCGCCACACCCGGGTATGCACGGGGCGAAGAGGGAAAAGATGACCCACCACGCCGCGCAGAAGAGCGAAATCGGAAGGAGCAAAACGGCCAACACCGCGAAGATGACGAACGTCACTGGATTACAGCCCATCCTCCACAAGCTCCCTGTGGCTTCAGACTGGTGGTGGTGGTGGTGCTGTCTCCGTTCAAGTTCTAGTCCTCGTCGCCGTTGCTGCGGCGTTGGTTGCGGCGCGGGCAAATAATTAATAATAAAATTATAATTAATAATAATAATTTTAATTTTAATGATCGCTTGTATTTGCGAGTAGAGGAAGATGGATACAATGGAGAAGGGAGAGAGGGCTGAGTGTTGTTTTACGACATGGCCTTCTTGGCGCAGTACTGCACGAGAGATGCTCCTGTTGAATTGGATTGATGAGTCAAGAAAAATTGTGAAAATGGAATGATAAAGGGTTTGTACGAACCCTTCCAGAGGGCCTCGAGGATCTGGGCGCAGTCGGCGAAGCAGGGTGAGCAGCAGGAGAAGAGGACCCACAGGAAGCCGCAGAAGACCGCGATCGGGAACACCAGGATGAGGATAATCACCCACAGAATGAAGGTCACCAGATTCATATTTTTACGATTTTCGTTTGCTCAATCAATGGAACGAAGTTGTCGTCGTTGGTGGCTATCCTATCCGCTCAGGATGCAATTGCAATTCGTTCGGGAGGCGATGATGATAAAGAAAAATAGAACAACAAAAAAGATCTCGTTGCGGGGGCTTGAGGGGCAACTTCGGGTAATTTAATTTCTTGCCAACCAATCCCCTCGGCCATCCTATCTCCACTAACCACCGCTGACGTCATCCTGGTATTAACTAGCTGGAGGTGTTCGCGTGATGCCGAAGAAGAAAGATGGAGGCGGTGGGTCCGGAGGTGTATGGCGAGGTGGAGCAGAGGGAGCGGTGGGTGGACGCCGACCTCCGTCGCATCGCAGGCCTCGAAGAAGAGGGTTGGGAGTGGAAGCCGCACGCCGTGGGCCGCAACCGCCGCGACCAGTGCTTCGTGCACAAGGCCAAGGGCGACCCCGTCTGGTGGATCAAAGTGGTGGGCGAAGTCTTTGAAGATGAAGGCAAAGATGAAGTAAAAGATGCCAAAAAGGCAAAGATGAGAGAGAAGGAGCAATCGGCAAGCAGTTTGGGTAACGAAGAGAAGGAGAAGGAGGAGGAGGAAGAGGAAGAGAGGAAAGACGACGAGGCCCAACCACACCCGCTGCTGCACAACGTGGACAACTTGCTGGACGAAGGCCTGCACGTGCGGCAACATGAGTGGCACCAGCTCTACGTCGTACGCTCTCAACACTTCTTGTGTGCGTGTGTGCGTGTCGTTCTACGTGTGTGGTCGTGTGTGCGTGTGGTGCGTTCTGTGTGGTCATGGGCGCTCGTGTTGCGCTTTACTGACACCAACCCGGCGAGTGGGGGTGTGGGATGGCCAGGACGGGCGCATCTTCGAGCGGGTGGACGACAAGGCGGAGCTGTGCTACTTCCAGTACGCATCGCCCATCTTCTTCGTCTCCGGCCGCGACACCTGCTACATCAAGATCCGCCGCGATCTCGACGACGGCGGATTCATCCTCTCCTACCGCAGCATCCGACACGACGTACCCGTCACTTCTCTCTCTCTCTCTCTCTCTCCTCCTCTTGCGTTACCTCCCTGTGTGCGGTGGTGCGTGTGGCTCCGATGGCTGACTGTGGTGTGTGCAGGACTGTCCGCCGCACAAGGACTACGTGCGGCTCGAGTTCGAGGGAGCGCACATGGTCACGCCTCTGAAGGATCGCAAGGGCTTCACCTACACCTACATCCAGCACGTACGTTCGTCGCTTGTCTTGTGCGTGCGTGTGCGGTGGTGCGTGCCATGTGTGGCGTGTGCAGTCGTGCTTTAATATGTCCATGCACAGGCGGACGCCAAGGGGAGGCTGCCCAAGGCGATGGCCAACGGCCCGCAGGCGGACGTGATGCTGAAGGAAATCGAGGGCGTGCGCAAGGCCGTCCGCAACCCGCTCCAGCACCGACCCCAAAACAAAAACCAATAAAAGGTTGTAATTAAAAGGACCAATCGCTGCAGACCTGTGTGGTTTTAACTTTATTTATGTTTATTTTTTGGAGTGCCTGCCAACCTGGTTACAACGCATCAGAGCTGTCGGCGAGCTGTTCGTGGACGGCATCAGTAAAGTTAACGGCGTTCGCTGCCCACAGCGAGCGCCGCTTGAACCAGGCGAAGGCCACGCCGGCCGCAATCGCTGCCACGACCACCGCCACAGCCACCGGGACGGCCACGGCCACGCCGATGATCACGCCCGTGTTGTCGCTTCCGCCTCCGCCGACGGAGCCCAGGAGCGCGCCCATGCCCACACTGGGATCGTAGTGCACCCACTCCTCGAAGGGCGGCAGCTCCACGACCACCTCGTAGTCACCCGCCGTGGTGGCGGTGATGTGGTGACGGACGGTGGTCACCACGCCGTCCACGACGGCCACGTCGAACAGCACCACCATCGACACGACGGACTGAGCAGAGTCGGAGTTGAGAGGCAGGAAGTAGGTGGTGAGTCCCGCCACGGGCGTATCAGCGCGGCTGGCGATGCGCGCGTCGGGTGCAGCTGTAAGGCCGGCGCCATTCAGGCGGTAGCGCACGGTGGTCGGCTGGTTGCGCGAAGACAACGAGGAGGAGTGGGAGGTGAAGTTGAGAGACCACTTGACCGAGTTGGCCGGAATGGCAAAATCGACGCCGGCGAACGTGGCGTTGGTAGCGCGCTTGTGGAATGCAAAGGACTGGTGCAGCCGGAGGCTGTCGAGGCTGACCGAGTAGATGTAGGCGATGGGCTCACCCCCTCTATCGTGGACGATCTCGCGGGTCATGTTCGCTGTCGATTTGCACCACAAGCATGTTAGCAGTGCGCAGTGAGACAGGCGTGAGAGGCCATCGGGGTTCCAATGGCACCATACCAGCCAGGTCAGCTGCAAGGAGTGTGGTATTGCCCAGATGCAAGCTACTCAGTCGCGACTCCACAGATGACGCCAGATGCTGCGACGGATCATTGCCCTCTGTGATGAGGGTCAGCGGCGGAACTTACGACTGTGAGGCCACTCTAGCCAAAGAGGAGGCTTGAGGGTACCGAAAGTGCCAGATAGCCTGAAGGCGGCCTGGTTCGGCTCGAACTCGGCAGTGGCGTTGGTCAAGGCCACCAGCTGAGGAAGGCTCGAGGGCGAGACTGAGGCAGAGGGGGACGGTGAATGCGACGCATACGCGGTCCGCGAAGGCGAAGACGATGGGGCCAACGAAGCTGAAGTCGATGGTGTCGCCGTTGACGTCGCCCGCGGTGTTAGGGAAGCCAGAGGCGAAGGTGAGGAGGCAGGAGAGGGCGGAGCGGAAGGCGAAGCGGACGGCGGAGCGGATGGCGAAGCGGACGGTAATGCCGACGGCGAAGCGGACGGCCGGGCGGACGTCGAAGCGGACGGCCGAGCGGACGTCGAAGCGGACGGTAAAGCCGACGTCGAAGCGGACGGCCGAGCGGACGTCGAAGCGGACGGTAAAGCAGACGGCGAAGCGGACGGCGGAGGAGAGGGGGAAGAGGACAGACGAGGGGATGGCGGAGGTGAGGCCGCAGCGAGGTTGGTGCCACAGCCCCTGACCACGACCCTCGGTACGACACCAAGGCTAGAGTAGCTGTCGGCGAAGCTCAGCGAATGGAAGTAGTCCTCACCGCTCCACGTCGACCAGGTCCAGCCCGCCATCAAGCCGCCGGGCTGAACCGGGGTGAAGACCAGCCAGTAGACGCCGGGGTTCAGGTTGGTGTTGCCCATATCGATCTGGTACTCGTTGGCGCTCACCACACGGCTGTTGGTGGAGGTGTAGAGCGGCGTTCTCGACGGCTGGCCGTTGTCATCATCGTAAAGCGAGGCCACCGACGGCGCATCGGACTCTAGTGTGGGAAGTTGACGGCAGGAAAAGCACGCGGAGTTGAGGGGAGCAAAATAAAAACAACTAATCTAGATGTGGAGTTCAACTAACTACTCGAGGGCACGTACGGTCGTTGTCGATGAGATAGACGTTGATGAAGCTGATGGTGAGTGAGTCGATGACCTTGATCTTGAGGGGTAGGCGAGTGGTTGAAACAGTCGGCTGGACCCCCGACAATGTGGTGGTGTCTACCAGGTTTCCCGAAGTGCAGGCGGCCGAATCGCACGGCTGGGCCAAGAAGAGCGCGAGGAGGAGGCAACATAGGTACCCCGGAGCCGCTAGCATTGCCCCCCTTGCTCCTTCTGTCGCTCGCATCACTACAACGATTACTACTACGATTACTACTACGATTACTACTGCGCCTCACACTAGCGCCGTTAGAAATATGGTTGGAGTTTTAAGTGATCACGCATAGCCACGTGGAGGACTCCCGTAGTGTTACATTATCCCTCTCCCAGCGTGCCGGTTGGTTCCCACAAGTTGCGCAACCTCACTTGGGGATTCCACTGTGTCGGTCAACTGCGGTATAAATCCAATTTAGGGTTTGCGCTGCGAAGAGTTCGAGGCGAGACGATCTTTCTATCTCCTTCGCCGGTACCCTCATGTCCTCTGCGTCCATCTTCGCGGAGAGGAAGAAGGAGTGGAACGACCTCTACAAGGTGCCCCCCCTCCCTCGTCTTCGCTTTCGTTCTCTTTTAATTTTAATATTAATTTTATTATTGGCAGGGTGGTAAGGTCGTGGAGAAGGTGAACGACACGACGGAGGTGTGCCACTTCCAGTACGACCCGGCCATGATGCTCATGTCGGCCCGCGACGTTTGCTACGTCAAGACCCGCCGCGACCTCGACAACGGCGCCTTCCTCCTGTCCTACCGCAGCGTCGAACATGAGGTACACAAAGCGCTCTCACGCGGTCTCGTGAAGTCGACATAAGAGGCTATCAGCGCTGATCCATCCGTGTGTGTCGTTGTGTGGTGTGTCGTGCCGTGTGTGCCGCGTGTGCTATGTGTGTCGCATGTGTCACATGTGTCGCATGTGTCGTGTGCTGTAGGGAGCTCCGGTGACCAAGGACTTTGTGCGCATGGAGCTGCAGGGCGCGAACCTCATCCAACCCAGGCCCGAGGGTGGAATCCTCTACACCTACATTCAGCACGTACGTGCGTCGTGCGTCGTGTCGTGTGTCGTGTCGTGCGTCGTGTCGTGAGTCACGTGTGTTGTGTGTCATGTGCGGTTTTAGAGTGTCCACGGGGTTTGGTGTGACTAACATCTGCATTGTCGCCGGCTCACGCAACAGTTGGATTCGAAGGTGCCGACGCTGGTGGCCAACAAGCCCCTGGGCGGCGTGATGCTCAAGGAGACCGAGGCCAGACGCAAGGCCCTCTCCAACCCCATCGTGGGCTCCCAGTAGTAGGTGTAACTCACATTCACCTGCTCGTTTCCTGTACTCATCACGCAGCCTGGCCGAGAAATGCATTGGACCCTTTTTTTCGTTTCGCTTTCGCTTTCGCTTTCGCTTTCGCTTTCGCTTTCGTTTTCGTTTTCGGTTTCGGTTTCGGTTTCGGTTTCGGTTTCGGTTTCGGTTTCGGTTTCGTAAAATATTAAAATTAAATTTTTTAATATTAAAATTTAAATATTAAAAAAATTTTATTTATTTATTTGTTGCAGCCACAAGGAGGTCTGGTCAGCAGGATGACCACACGGAGGGTGGCACCACGACTCGTGGGTGCTACGTCTGGCGTATGGCACCACCCTGGCCGCTCGCCACCCAAGGCAAGCGCCAGCTTTGCCTTCATTCGACACAAATCGCACACGACCTCCGCCAGTGACGCTGGAGGGCCAGATGGAGCGACTGCATCGCCCCAGCCAACGAGAGCCCATGTGTCGGTGATGCTCGAAGAGGTGATGCAGGGGCTGGGCGTGAGCACCGTAAGCGCCAGGAAGACCCCACTCTCACATCTCGCGTCAAAATCTGCCCGACCCAACGAAAATCGCAGCCGCGTGTTCGTAGATGGCACCTTCGGTCGTGGAGGCCACACGCGTGCTCTACTCGGTACCCTTTCAATGTGCTTTCATCTTTTATTTGATCTTTATTTTTATTGGAGTTTATAATTATATTTATATTTATAATAGGACTTTATATTTATATTTTTTTGTTTTGAAAAAAAGAGAGGGACAGGGCGTGTAGGGTGATCGCGATCGACTGCGACAAGGCGGCGTTCGAGGGCGAGGAGCAACGACAACTGATAGCCGAACACAGGGACCGCCTCATCCCTGTGCAAGGTACGCGCAGTGGTTACACGCCCACGCAAATTATAATTGCACGGCTGGCACTCGCACACGCGCGCGCGGCAGCAGGCGCACGCCTAACTCGCACGCGATCCAGGCAGGTTTGGAGACCTGGCCGACCTCGTGGCGCAGGCGAACGTGTCGGAGAAGAGGCAGGTCGACGGGGTTCTGCTCGACTTGGGCGTGTCTTCCCCGCAACTCGACACCGCAGACCGCGGCTTCTCCTTCCGCTACGACTTGAACGGTGTGTGTGCCGTGTGTGTCGTGTGTGTCGTGTGTGTCGTGCGTCGTCGCGTCTCACGCTGGGTTTGGTGTGTGTCAGGGCCGTTGGACATGCGAATGGATCAGAGCCCGAACAGCTTGACGGCCGCCTACGTTGTTAATAACGTGGCCGAGGAGGAGATCGCCCGGATCATATGGATGGTAGGCGCTTCGTCTTCACGCCCACGCCCACACCACGTGTGCCTGCGCCGTGACTTATCCGCTCTGCCCCTTGTGTCGTGTGTGTCGTGTGTGTCGTGTGTGTCGTGTGTGTCGTGTGTGTCGTGTGTGTCGTGTGTGTCGTGTGTCGTGTGTGTCGTCAAGTACGGAGAAGAGCGACAATCGAGACAGATCGCGAAGGCCATTTGTCGCTACCGTCGGGAGCGAAGGATTGACACGACGACCCAGCTGGCCGACATCGTGCGACGGTGCCTCGATGCTCCCTCGTCGGGCGGCGGGCGGCGGTCCGGCGGCAGCAAGCGAGGCGACAAGTCGATCGACCCCGCCACCCGCACCTTCCAGGCGCTTCGCATCTTCGTCAACGACGAGGTTACCCCCTCCCCTGCATGCGTGCCTCACATTCCTGGAGCGACACCACATGCCACGCTTACACTCACGCGGCACACGCGGCACACACGGCGCAGATCAAGCAGCTGCAGCAGGCGTTGGCGGGCGCGGAGGCGGTGCTGGCGCTGGGCGGCCGTCTGGCGGTGATCTCGTTCCACTCGCTCGAGGACCGCGAGGTGAAGAACTTCATGCAGCACTGCGCCGGCCGCAGGAAGGGCCTCCTCGAACCGCAGCACGCCGGGTGGGAGCGTGGCCGTGTCGGCGAAGACGAAGATGGTGGCGAAGAAGACGAGAAAAGGAACCGAGACGACGACGACGATGAGGAGGCCGACGAGGAGAATGATGATGGTGAGGCCGACGAGCTGTTCCTGCCCTCGTTCAGGGTGGTGGGCAAAGGTGGTAAGTTCGTGGCGCCGTCGGATGCCGAGGTGCGATCCAACCCGCGGGCGCGATCGGCGAAGCTACGCGTGGCCGAACGCACCCGCTTCCCACCACTCCGACCCTTCGGTTGAGTGTCCCAAAAATTAATAATAATTAATAATTATAATCGCCAAGAATGCAAGGATGCTCAGCATTCCACGCATACCAACAGGTAACCGTTGGCATTTTATTATTGAGTTTCTGAGCCATAATCAAGAGATAAATCAGATGTGGGGCCAGGGTGGAGCGATGCAACGGCAGAGCATGGTGGAAGGCGACGAGGCCGGTCCAGCCGAGATGGAACAGGAGCAGGAGATTTTCTTTGAGGTGGAAGATGCTGCCACCTTTGTGGTCCCCACGCAGCCGGCAGGACCGATGGCGAGGAGGTCGTCAGGTGGCACTTCTTCGTCGAGGATGCGGACTCTGTCGACCACCGACGTGTCGTCATCTTCTGCTGTGCAGCAGAGGCAGCGAATCGACCTGCGGCTCGCCTACCTGGACCTCCCGCACGCCACTTCGGCATCTTCGTCTTCTTCGCCTTCGCCTCCGTCTTCATCTACTTCTGCACAGCCTCGGCCTCTTCACCATCAACGTAGCCCCTCCATGCCAGCAGCAGCCTTCTCCTCTTCTACTCCACCATCTTCGTTTCTTCATTCTTCATCTCTGCCCACCGCTACTTCCATCTTTCCCTTCGCCCCGTCTACTTCTACTTCTACTTCATCTTCACCTTCTTCTACTTCTTCTTCGCCCTTCCACAACCCCTTCGGCGCGGGCCTCCCTGCGCCCTCGCCGCCATCTTCTTCACCGTTCGCCATCGCGACCACCTTCTTCACCCCTCTGTCGTCCCTGCCCTCGTCTCTCTTTCCCCTTCATCAACAAGCCGCACCACCACTACCACTACCATCATCGTCATCGTCATCGACGAGCCCATCGTCGTCTTCGACGCTGTCGTCGCTCTTCGCGGTCAACCCGACGAGCTACACAACCACAACCACAACCACAACGGCCGCCACTGCGACGTCGACCACGGAGGCCACGAAGAAGAAGAGGAAGCATCGGATACGAAGCGCGTCGATGAACAGCACAACATCTTCGTCTTCGTCTTCTTCTTCATCATCATCAGCGACTCGACCTCCATCGGCGCTGCACGGCCTGGACGGAGAGGACGCCATGGACGAAGAAGAAGAAGAAGAAGGCGCGCGCGGACGTCTTCTTCTTCGGGACGGCGACGAGGACCAGGGCGACTACTACGACTCACACGACGACGATGATGAAGACGACGACGACAACGATGACGAAGATGAGGCCGCGGCCTCCGTCGGCGGGCGATCGGAGCGTGAGGCCCTGCGGGTCATGGCCAAGCGCATGCGGCTCATGCAGCCCTTTGCCGACCGCCACCACCAACGCAGCGACGGCGACAGCGGCGGCGACGGCGACACTGTCGAAGCCATGGCCGCAGCCGACGACGCCGACGCGGACGACCGCAGGCCGCGGCGGGGTTCGGCCCTGACGCGGACCAGAGCCAACCCGAACCGGGCGGGCCTGCGCGACGGTGGCGGCAAGGGCAAGGAGTGGGCGGCCGACCACGACCACCTCAACAACGACGACATCGATGAGCTGGACGTGGACGACGGCGACGGCGACGACGACGGCGAGGAGCTGTACGTGCGGGTGAAGACGCTGACGGGCAAGGTGCTGCAGGTGGCGGGCCTGCGACGCGGGACGACGGTGGCCGAGGTCAAGCAGCGGCTCGAGGAGACGGCGGGCATCCCGAGCCACCAGCAGCGCCTCGTGTTCCGCGGCAAGCAGATGGCCGACGCCCGCACCCTGGCCCACTACGCCGTCGGGCCCAACGCCATCCTCTACATGGTCCTCGCCCTACGCGGCTGACGTGTGAACTCTTTTTCTTTATCATTATTAGTCCTGAGCGATTTCGACGATGGCCTTGCCCACGTTCTTGCCCTCGAACAGGCCCAGGAGCGAGGGGACGAGGTTCTCCAGGCCGTGCTCGGTGGTGAGCTCGTAGTGGATCTTCTTCTCCTTGTAGAGCTGGGCGAGCTTGGTGCGCGCCTCCTCGAACTTGTCGTAGAAGTCGTACACGAGGAAGCCCTCGATGCTCACCCGCTTGGCAATGATCATGAACGTGTTGTACACCGGCACCGGGTTGTTGTACGAGCTGATCTGTTTTCATTTCCCGAGGCAGCGTGGCGTGTCAGTTTCGTGTCGTGCGGTGTGTCGTGTGTGTCGTGTGTGTCGTGTGTGTCGTGTGTCACGCGTACCTGACCGCACATGACGATACGAGCGTGGTCGTTGAGGTTGAGAAGCACCGCGTCAAGGGTCGGGCCACCCACGTTGTCCCAGTACAAGTCCACCCCTGCTCACGCCCAGTCTAGTCAACATGCGGTCGTGTAGTTGGTCGTGTGGTTGATCGTGTCGTGTGTGGTGAGCGAACCCTGAGGGCAGGCCTCCTTGAGGGCCTGGTCGAGCATGTCTCCGGCCTTCTTGTAGTCGATGCACTTGTCGAACTTGAACTTCTCCTCGACCAGCCTCGTCTTCTCAGGCCCGCCGGCCAGGCCAATGACGGTGAGGCCCAGGTCCTTGGCCACCTGGCCCACCACTGACCCGACGGCGCCGGCAGCCGCGCTGACCAGGATGGTCTGGCCCTTCTTGGGGTGGCCCACCTGGGTCAGACCTGTTGCGATCATCCAATCACGTCACGTTGTAGAATCATCCGTCCAATAACAACAGCTACGCCTATGGCAGGCACGCACCCAAGTAGGCTGTCTCGCCAGTCATTCCCAATAGGCTGAGATTGAGCGGCAGGTCCTGTGAGTGAAAAATCAAATAACAATTTTTTTAATAATTTAATATCAATTTAAATAATCAATTATTAATATAATAACAATTTTTTAAAATTTAATATCAATTTAAATAAATAAATAAAAAAGAAATAAAAAAAGAATTACCAGGCCCTTGGTGTCGAGCTTGTTGACGACGCTCTTCTTGATCTCATTCTCCTTGATCACGTCTGGTCGATCAAGTCTTATGAGTGCCGGGCCAATGGGAAAGTGGGTTGTGGGGGATTGGGTAGAATATATACCGAACTTGCGCCAGCGTAGCATGCCCGAGATGAGGTCGCCCTCGCTGAACTTGCTGTTGCGCGACTCGAGCACCTTGGCGATAGCGTCGCCGTACATGGGCTTCCCCACCTCATACGACTCCGTGTACGAACCCTCCAGCGTCATCTGCGTCCATTGTGAGTTTACCACCCACACGACACGATCCTACACACACCGCACACACCACACGACACGCATCACACCCGCACACCCGCACCTTGGGGCGCATGTAGGGGTCGACGGAGAGATACAGGATCTTGACCAGAAGCTCGCCATCGGCCGAGAGCTGCGGGGTGTCGCAGTCCTGGAGCTTGAAGTTGTCCGGGGTGGGCTTCTCCTTGGGCTTGGAAGCGAAGATCACCTCCTGGTTCTGCTGCTTCTGATCGCTCATGCTGATTGTAGGGGTGTGGTGTATGAAGGTTGAGCGCGTTCGGGATGGTGTGTCGTGTTGTTGTGTTGATATGAGAATGGATGGGAGAGCTGCAAGCAAATAAATAGGTGGGGGC
>CACVKS010000038.1:0-41925 GCA_902749335.1 Acanthamoeba triangularis
GCT
This sequence comes from Acanthamoeba triangularis, assembly GCA_902749335.1. Lineage (NCBI taxonomy): Eukaryota > Discosea > Longamoebia > Acanthamoebidae > Acanthamoeba > Acanthamoeba triangularis. Next base: position 4 of record CACVKS010000038.1, read on the forward strand.
CTTCCCCACGCTATTGTATATACGTGACCGGTCGTCGACGCCCCCCTTCACTCGCTCGCCTCCATTCGACGGCTTCAACGATCGTTCTTCCTTCCGCTCGCCTCGCAAATCGTCGCCGCTCTTGGTCCGATCGTAGCCGCCCTTGAGCCGATCTTCTCGCTTGTTCTTCCCCTCGTCGCCCCCTCTCCGCTCGTCTTCCCTGCCCCTATCGTCTCCTCCGCCGCTCTTGGCCTTTGGGTCGCTTCCGTTATCCCGCAATGGGTGATGGGGGCGGTCTCCAGCTTTCACTCTTTTGTTCGTGGGCGAGTTGTCTCTTTCCTTGCCAAGGCGCTCCCGCTCTTTCTCTCTATCTCGATCCCTGATGATCGACATGGTGGTACCTGCTGCCGTGCTGGCTGCCAAGCGGGAGATGCGGTAATTCAGGCGTAACTCGCGCCACCAAGGCCTCTCTTGGCGTCTTCTTCCCGCGTTTGCCTGTCACCCAGCGCGTTTTAGCGACACCATGCTTAAACTGGGTACAGAGCACGTTACTTACCTTTTCAAAACCCCGCAACAGATCCAACGGCCAACCGAGGCAACAGTGCTGCGCGGGAGAAACTCCGAGATGGAAGAGGAAATTGATGTCAAATTCGGTGGAGGCGAAGAGTCTCGTCTCGTGGTCTCTTTAGTGGAGGTTCCAGTCCATCGCCATCGCGTCCTCCTCGAACAGGGAGATGTTGGCCAGATCATCTTCGACTCCGAGTTGGCTGAACGGGTTGGGCGGGGCGGTGAAGGCGAGAGGAGCGGGAGGGAAAGGCTGCCGCTGGCGCAGAGTGCTGGGGGTCGTCTGATAGCAGAAGGGAGAAGCTGCAGTCGACGCGGAGGTGAAGGTTCGAGCAGGCGATACAGGGAGAGAAGCACTTTCTCTCTCCTGCTCGCTGGAGCGATCCAACCGGGAAGACGGCTGATGGCTAACAAGTCGAGAGAAGACCATCTCCGCCACCGGAAGTTCCAGAACGAGCAGCTGCAGTGTCGACGAGGAATCAGCATTTTGTATCCGCACCGCGAGGCAACCACAGAGGGGAGCCTAAGCCAGTACCAGCAGGACCGAACAGAGGTTGAGCACCAAGCAGGCTCCGTCCAAGGCTACTCTCTCGCTCTTCATGTCGAGCAACGGGATCGCTTGTAGGCAGCACAGAAAGAGCTGCAAGGCCGGATGAGTCAGTACTACACCGGTGAATTCAAGGAAAGTGGCGAAGGGCGCACCTCGACGAATAGCTGAGGCGTGTGCTTGTGAGGCAGCAGAACCCCTCTTGGGCGACAGGCAGCAAGCATCAGGTCGAGCGGGAAGAGGGAGAGCGCCAGATAGCAGAACGCATCCTTGAGCAGGATGGGGGAGCGAAGAAGCACGAGAAGGTAACTTTCGACCAGCAGCTCCTCGCGCACACCTTCCTCGCTACTTTCCGCAGAGGTCTTCGCGTAGAGTTGTTCTGGTAGAAATAAGCCGATAGCGGAAGTGAATAAACCGCTGAGATGGATTACCAGAGCTTAGGGTAGTACTACCTGCGAGCACAGCCAACAACAGTACCAACGAAAGGACTCTGTAGACTTGCAGGCTTTTGTTGAACGACCGAAACATCTGCTTGCTCGTGCGCATCTAGAGGGAATACGGCAAGAGTGTGAGAGTGTGTCGCAAGGAAATGAGAGCGTGAGTCGCACCTTGCGAATGTTGTTCTTGGCAGATTCGGCGATGCGCTTGGCGATCGACATGTGCTCTATCACTTTGTGCTTTCGCTCCAGTTCTGCAGCAACGCCCGTGGTGCATTGGCTACAGAGTGCGTAGACCCTGTCCAGGTGTCTCTTAAGCACTTCGAGTTCCTTGTCCTCACTCCTCTGCTCGGCGTGCAGAGAAGATAGTGCCATTAGCGGAATTGGTTCAAGGATGTTTCGGTGTTGTGATTGTAGGTACCTCATCCTTTGGAACAAAGGAGGAAAGTTGCTGGAGCCACAAGGTTTGGTTGATCTGGCACCGCTCGCCTGCAGGTGGAAGAGAGAGAGAGAGAGGAGATAAGAGGGAGGAGAGAGAGAGAGAGAGAGAGGACACAGATGGTAGGATACGAACACAAGACGTTCTGCGGCGATAGAGTCTCTCGTGTAGTCGAGAAGTACAACGCGCTGGGATTGACCACTTCTATAAAGGGCTCATTGAAGTGAGTGGATGGCACTCTTTGGTTTCATTGCACAAGTTCAAGCGCACCTCGAGGAGGGATACGGCAGTTGAGGGTCTCGTCGTACATCTCACGAGGTACCGTGCGGTAATCTCCTTCCTGATAGCCACATCTTCAGCTCACATGCAAACAGCTGGCTGGTTGTGGCGTGGCATGCCAATGTAGTGTCCATCAGGTCGTACCTCATTGAAGCCAACGTTGAGAGCGTCACAACTGCTGCAGGTCCAGCTGTCTTTTTGTAACTCCAGCACCGTCTGGCTGCACCCGCAGTAGAAGCACCCAACCTTGATAGGTCGAATTGCCCCTCCGTGCGACTCGGCCTGTGCTCTGTGCCTGCATAGCCGAATCAGCAATAAACTCAGGATACAACTCGCGATTTTCTCGGATACTTACGCTCTCCATCTACGGAGGCAACTCAAGGCAAAGGCAGCGAAGAGACAGAACGTAGCGGCAAGGAGGCTGTAGAAATGAGAGGACGTAAACGCCTGAACATCTTCAGGATCGAAGTTCAAACGCGATTCATGCGGGCAGAATCGGAGGTCGTCATCTAATCCATCCATTGCTCTGCGGGGACAAAAGAAAACGTTTCGCTTTCGTTGTGGAAATAAAAAGAAATAAAAATTAATCTCAAGACACGGCAGCACCAAGATGGAGACGCAATGTGCGAGCGTGGATGCGCTGCAAGAGCGGCTGCTGCGACTGGAGGCCATCATCTACGGCGCACAAGGCCCCAAGTCCACCGCATCCGCGTCCGTGCTTCCCAGCGAGACGGTGCTGTCCAAGATCAACTCGCTCCAACAGGGGCTTCACCGTCTGGAGAACACCGCGCCTCACCTCCACGACTTCTACCTCAAGTGTACATCCGCCCCTCCACAATTACACTTAATCATCTTTTTTCTTATTTATTCGTTGGCCAGTCCGGCAGCTGCGCCGACGGACCGACATGCAAGAGGCGGTGGACGAGAGTGGCGAGGGCAAGCCAAGTAACGACCTGCAGGAGAGGATGGCGGGAGTGGCCTCGCGTGCAGCCATCGTGTGCAGCTACGATGAGGAGGCGCGCCACGTTGAGCGCCAGTCCCGCGTCCTCTCGGCTCACCTCGAGACCCTCGAGAACGAGCGACTCAAGGGTACATATAACCTCCCTTCCACTTCTTCATCGAAAACGATTGTTGATGGTGTTCGTGTGTCGCAGAGGTGCCGTTCCTGACGCGCGAGCTCAAGCCCATCGAGGCGGTCCACTTGGACCAAGTAGAGGCTGCCTCCCTGCTCAACGCTCAGTTCAACGATCTCCTCAACTCCTACAACGACATGGTACCCTGACCGTGCTGTGATGACTCGCGCCGGTGGTGCACGAGACTGACCCGTCGTGGTCGTGTCGTGCTGTGCCGTGCCGTATGTTGTGGATGAAACGCGAGGATAGATCAACCTGGTGTCGCAGCAGTTCCTGGTGTGGCACCAGCGGGTGGCCAAGTGGGAGGTCCAGCTGGGGCTGGCCGTGGAGGAGCCCACAACTGCTCCGGCGCCTCCCAAGAGGAAGGGCAAGGCCACCGACGCCGGCAAGCGGCCCGCGAAGGAGGAGGCACCCGCAGCCGCGACCGCCACCGCCACTCCTCCCGCCGTGCCCGACGCTGCGGCCTCACCACAGGAAGCTGCAGCCCCTGCTGCTGCCGGCCAGTCCGAACCTGCGGCCGCCCCGGTTTCCGCCCCAGAAGCGGCCACAACTGCACCCACCCAGGAAGAGCAGATGATCGCCTCGGAAGCAGCGGCCACCGAGCAATAAACGCAGATCATGGTGTTTTGGGGATTTGCGTGTTCGGGGGTGGCTGCAGACCTCTCTCGCAAAACTGAGGTCGGCTCATCAATCCTTCTTGGGCCGGAAGAAATCGATGTACTCCGTTTCGACGGGGTGGAGCGTGCCCGGGATGACGAAGGAGTGGAGGGGGCCACCGAAGTCGACGTCCAGGAGTTCGGTCATCGTGCCTGACACGATCCGCTCGTCATCGCGACCGACTCGCGCCAAACCCACGCACACCGTCTCCGGACCATAAGCTGCACACGCACCCGATGGTGAGCATTGATGGTGGTGGTGTGGTCTGGGACCGGTACCTCCTTCCTTCCTCTTCTCTTCGACCTCCAAGAGCTGCTCGATACACTGCTTGATGGTCATGAATCGCGGTGGCTCGTACACCTTCCTCCCTCTGCGTTGGAGGCAGCGTCAATACACAGGGCAAACGCATAAAATTGACGACAGCGGCAGTGTAGAGAGACGTACCGCAGCATGTTCTCCACGCTCTGCTCCTTCACCTTGATGTCTGCATGGTGAGGGAGATGGGCTTTGGGTGTTAGTTCCTACAGCGTGCCATCAACAGCGGGCTTGTGAACGACGCTCGTGGTGAAAGGGATGTGGCGAACGTTACCGAGGAGGCAGAGGGTGTGGAGGCCCATCTTGCGGTTTGCGGCGATCTTCTCGTACCAGGAGTCGGGTCGCCAGGTGTCGTCGAAGAATACCATCGAGATCGTGTGGCCGAACAGGTAGAGCTGCAGACCACATGCAGCTGCGGCGTTCATGATCGACGCGTTGTGCACTACGCGCACCTCCACTCCCGCCTGTTTCGCCCTCAGCACCAGGTCGGAATGCGTGGTGGCACTGTCCACGTTGCAAAAGTGAATTATAATGAATTATAAATCATAAAAATAGTAAAAATCATAAGAAAAGAATACCACAGCCGCCACGAGTGGCGGAGGGCTAATTACCCGAATGGGTCGCCGACGACGAGTACGCCGATGTCCTCAGTCCGTGCAGGTTCGATGAAGAGGGCCTCGGCCTCAGATTCTACCATCTCGCGATCGGCAAGGATTACTTCGCGCTCGTAGAAGGCTTCCTGTGGATAACTCGTTCTGAATGCAATTCATAATCAAATCTTGCGATTGCAATAGCGTACCAGACGCTCCTTGCCCACGCCGAGGATGGAGGTGTAGTGCTCCAGGTAGACCTTCGAGCACTTGCGGACCGTTTCGAGGCCCTTCACCGTGATGTCCTTCTCATCCCCCAGACCCAGCCCAACCAAGTAGAGCACCATCTTGCACACGACGAAATGAGATCGAGAGATGCTACTCCGGAAAATGAATTTCCTTTACCGTAAAATTGTATTTTCCTTTTGCTTCCATTGTTTTTCTCGTGGGCGAGCACAAGCCGGAGAAAGAGGCAGCGCAATCGTTCTTCCGATTTTTTGTGATCCCCAAAGGAATAAGCAGCCATGCATCTTATGTACTACCTCGACAAGGACGGCAAGCGCGTCTACACCCTCAAGAAGTCGAACCCCGAGGGTAACGCCACTGTCTCCGCTCACCCTGGTATGATTTTCTCCCTCTTGCCTTTCTCCCCCGGCTCCGCATCCTCGAAGCCTTCTTCTGCCGCACCTCGCACCTTTCGCCACAGCCGTAGACTTGTGTTCAATTCGCTTCAATCCAATTGCTGCATGTCTCACCAATTCACTCCGCAGCTCGCTTCTCGCCGGATGACAAGTTCTCCCGCCAGCGTGTGACCCTCAAGAAGCGATTCGGCATCCTCCCCACCCAGCAGCCCCCTCGCGAGTACTAGACATCTGCATGCGATGAACCTGAGATCACAATTCAAAGATAATCCAAAAAAACAATAAAAATTAGAAAAACATGCATGTCGAGTGGGCTCAACTTGGCGAGTCGTGTAGTCGCAGAGTAGTTGCCAAGCCAAAGTGGTCCGAGGGAAACACCGCCTGGCCGTCGGGTGTTGAGAAGATGGGTTCCGTCCCGAGCATCTTCATGTCCGTTACTTCCCAGCCAGCACGGGTGATCTCCTCCGGTGCAGTGAGCCTGTGCGCAGCAGTTACGGGCATGGAAGATCGGAAGTAGATCCGGTCGAAGCGGCTGCTGTACCCTGCATTACACCAAAACCTCATAGGTAAGGGCAGAGAATGTTGCGTGTCGTGTCGTGTCGTGTCGTGTGCGGCGATTACCAGTGGTGCGCTTGATGGCGGTCACTCGCTCCGAGATCTGGCGCGCGGTTGGGTTGCGGGCGAGATCGAAGGTGAAGCCGTCGCTGTGGCCGGGCTCGATGGGTCCGTGCACCGCCTGCCACAGATCGACATAGTTGGCATCAAGTCGCTCGTTGCTCTCCTTCTCGATGTCCCGCATGTTGAAGTCGCCCAGGAACAGATAGCCGTCGGCCTGGTGCGCCTCCTGCATGTCTATGGTCTGCTCGATCTGGCTCTTCCGTACCGGGGCAAACTGCACGCGGAGAGCTTGGTGTGAGCCGGGAGTGTATGGTTGGGGCAGGTAACCACATCGGCGCGTACCCCTGTACCGGCCTTCAAATGCACCACTGCCACCGAGATGCGAAGATGGCCAACGGCGATGACGCTCAGCAGAACCGACTTGGGCATGCCGTGCTCCTGCTTGTACATCCGCTCCTCTGGGCAGCCACAGTCAAGTCAGCAGCGACGGACAGGGGGCGTCGTTAGTTGTTGTGCTGGCGTGTGTGCACACCTACGCTGACGAACGGATAGCGGGACAGGAGCAAGTTGCCCATGGGCTTGACGCTGTTGCCGCTGCAGTCGGAGATGTGATAGCCGCGCCTCACCCATTCCTCTTCCATCAGCTGCTTGTGGAAGGTGGGCGTTCCCTCCTGCAGCGCAATCACGTCGGCGCCCTCCTGCTCGAGGATCCGCAACAGCGCCGGCCACCGCTCCTCCGTGTGCAGGAGGTCGTCGATGGGGTACTGGCTCAGCTCGGGGTTCGCGTCCATCAGCACGTTGTACGAGACCACCTTCAACTGCACTGCTCCATCTCCACAGGCATCACCCTCGTCGTCTCTCGCCAGGGCTGTGTGCGTGTGCGTGTGCGGTGTCGTGTTAGATCGTGCATGCAGAGCGCGAGGAAAGCGGCGGGTCGATTCAGGGTACCCTGGCCACACAGCGTAGGATCGTCGACCAGGGTGGCGGGTCGCCACTCGGCGGCGAGTGGGTCGCAGGAAGCCGGGTACACGGGCCGCGGGTTGCGGACCAGGACGATCACGCGCCGCTTCCGGTTGCCGAACGAGAAGTGCACGAACCCGGCCGCGTCGGCGAGCTCGTGCAGACGGGCTCGCTGTTCGCGCGTGAGGTTGGCGAACTGGCGTGTGTGCGACTCCGCGCCTTCGCCCCTCCCCGCGGCGAAGGTAGCAAAGGCGGCCTCCACCTCCTCCAGCGTCATTCCCTCCCCTTCTTCTTCTTCTTCGGCCGTCTTCTGGTGATGGTGTGATGGCTTGTGCTTCTGATGCTTGTGCTTCTGGCGCTTCTGGTGCTGGTGTGGCTTGGAGTGCGGCACTACTTCAGCGTGCTCTCCATCTATGTGCACGCCTAACAGCGAGTTATTTTCACAGGGCACGCGCTGGCAAAGAGGAGTGGAGTAGAGAACCTTGAGCTTCCGTGATGGACTGTTCCATCTCTTGGCCGGTTTGATTTAATCAATGAAATGTTGAATTATCAGTCAGGCTGCCTGCACTTCGGTGAAGGATCAACACAAAAGAAAAGGCAAGGAAAGAAAGAAGGAAGGACAAACAACAAACGAAGATGGAGGTCTCAAGATGAAGCTTGTGTAATATTGGATTTAATCATAAAACCAATAATATACAATTTTATGGTTTATTTTCTTTCTTGCAAAAGAAAAAGAAACAAGTGAACAAGATGGACAAGACGGACGTGGCAGACGCGAAGATGACACTCTCACGGCTTGACTCTGGTACCTGCTTGTCATCTTCATCCACTCCCGCTTCGTGGGATTCAACCCAAGTCGATGAACCCGAGCCATTTCATTATTGCACAGCAACACGCAAAATCGAGATAGATTTTTTGGGCAGGGCGGCATCCGCCAGGCCCTCACTCACCAGAACCAGTGATCTCTTTACTCACTCGTCCGCGCGGCAGTGGCAGCTTCGCTTTCGCTCTTTTCCTTCCACTCGCTACTCGCTACTCATCTCTCTTCGTTCTTCTTGCCTGGCGCCGAGCGCAGAGGGGTTCGTGAAGAACGTCCACTACGCCGCGGCCTACTGGGACGAACACGCTCGCAACTTCCGGGAGATGGTGATGCGCCTGCTCGAGGACGCCACGGTGCTCAAGATCGCCGCCAACGCGTCGGGCCTCTCGCTGGGGTACAACCACCAGAAGGGCATCGTCCCGCCGCAGTACAACCAGAAGGTCATCTTCCCCGCCTACGAGGTGCTCGAGCAGCGGCTCGACAAGACGCTCCTGTGCGATGCCCTCGATGCCTACATGCAGGTACGCACCGCAACTGGCGCACGCACCACCGCACGCACCACTGCACACGCGCACACAACGGTGACTCTCACACGGTGATGCGTTTCTCGTGCGTGTGCGAGGCGTGCTTGTACGGTGCAGATCATTTCGTCGATGGGTGAGGCGACGATTCCTCTCGAGACACTATTCAGCACGCCCGAGGCCCTCCAGAAGATGAACTTCTTTTGCGAGGTCCTCTCCCTCTACCCTCTCTCTCTCGTCTCTATACGTTGGCCTCGCGCATGATATGTTGTGTTTCGTCTTCGTTCTTTTCAATGCCTTACCGCGGCTTCGCTCTCTCTCACTCTCTCCCTCTCCCTCTCTCAATCTCACCATCGCCATCAGACGTGCCTGGGAGCGGGGTACGACAAGGAGGCGTGCGGGAAGTACTTCCTGCCGCAGCTGCTGCTCTACTTCCTTCGCTTCCTCGACATCTACGACAACTCGCTCAAGGGCGCCCTTATGGACAACTACCTCGAAGAGCTCAAGCGCATGCAGATGGTACATATATATTTTTCTATATACATCCACCACCACTTCACGATCATTACCGTCACCTTCATCTTTCTGGGGCGATACGTCATCATCTGGGGCGACGCTGACCACACGCGGGCCTCTGACGCGTGACCCCAGGAGTCGCGAATGAAGGACGACAAGGGCGTGAAGCAGCTGTGGGAGAAGATGAAGCAGCAGAAGGAGGAACAGGAAAAGGCCACCAAGGCCGCCGCCGCTAGCGGAGGCAAGAAGGCCGCCGCGCCCGCAGCCGCCAAGTCAACGACGGCACCTGTGGTGGATAAGGCCCAGGCCCAGCAAGCCGGGGAGAAGGCAAAGCCGGAGGGCGAGGGCGTCGAGATCACTGACGTCGACGAAGACGATGAAGAGAAGCAGCGGGAGGAGCATGTCAACCGACTGCTCGGGAACATCAACATCTTCGCCGACATGCAGAGAGACAAGCACGAACGCGAGGAAATGCTCGAGTACGACGCGTCCCCCCATTTCCACCTTCTTCCCTCTGCCCATTGTCGCACGAGCTTTGCATGACTGACACACGACCAACGACACGACACGACACGACACGCACACGGCACTGCGCCACGCTCAGGAAGCGCATGGGAGCGAAGAACGAGATCCACTTCCTCGAGAAGTCGGCCACCAAGGGCAGGGAGCTGCTCGGCGCCTTCTGGGACAATCGATCGGCCGAATTCCTCAAGGTACGATCACCCACGCGCGTAGTAGGCCGCACACACTGCCGATCTCCCCGGCGTCTTTTGGGGTAATCAAGGCCTCGTACTGATTGCCCGACGTGTGCAGAAATGGGAGGCGCTCTCGCTGGAGGAGAAGCGGAAGGTGCTGGGCGACACCCGCAACTTCCTGCTCACGATGGGCAGCGGTACGGTCTCGACACGACACGCACGGCGCGCACGCGGCATGCCCRTTGACGGCCATGTGATGGGTGGGTGCTGCAGGTTCCTACTCTACGGCGGTGCTCTATTGTCCCGAGCTCAACGTGGACGACCTCACCGCCACCGCGGACGCGCCGGCGGCAAGCGGCGCAGCACCTGCCCAGGGCGGGCTCACCTTCACGAGCCTGCTCAAGCGCTGTCTCGCCGACCCGGCTACGCAGGCGGACTCGTTCGCCGAACAGTTCCTGGCGCCGCTGGTCAAGCAGAAGCTGCTCGACACGCAGTTCGAGAGCGAGCGGGAGCGCAAGGAGCAGGAGCAGGAGGTCATGTCCATGGCGGCCATGATCACTGTCAGCCGCCGCTTCATCCTCCTCACCTTCACCTGCAAGGTGCTCTCCGAGGTACTGGGCGTGCCCTTTGACGAACTCGCGCCCGCCACTTCCCTCCTGCAGCCGCTCAAGGCCGTCGTACGTCCACCCCGATCCTACACCCGTACCCGTTCCCCCTGCCCGCAACCTCGCTGCTGACCTCAGCTATGCCACTTCATCCCACCACCGCCAACCGCAGGAGTCGGAGAACGTGCGCGGAATGCTGTTCAAGGAGACCCCCAACCTGCGGACCTGCTCCAACCCAAAGTGCGACAACCGAGAGACCAAGGAGAAGACCTTCCTCGTACGCTTCGTCTTCTTCTCGTAGCGCAAGCCCAGCGCATGATGATGCTCATTGTCGTCGTCATCTAGGTGTGCTCACTGTGCCGTAAGGCGGGCCTGTCCACGCCGTACTGCTCTCGTGGGTGCCAAGCCAGCGACTGGCCCGAACACAAGAAGACCTGCGGCGTGGCCACCGCGCCCGCCGGCCGCCCCGCCAGCAGCGGCGCCAAGATCGAAGAGCTCGTCGAAACCAAGCGCGAGCAGCAAGCGTCATCCCCTTCATCCGCTTCCTCATCAGCACCACCGGCTCGCACTCAACAACAACAACAACACCAACAGCCCGACGCCGCTGGTGGTCCAGATCAGGTGTGGGAAAGGATCCCAGACTCCTCGCTCGCCGGGATTGACTGATGATGTTTGTGGCCTATCGTAAAAATGCACAGAATTGAATAAGCTTTTTCTTTTCTTTTCTTTTCTTTTCTTTTCTTTTCTTTGTTCTTTTTGTGTTTTTTTGGTGGCGCAAAAGGCGTGGTCCAAAGCAACCACAAAAGAAATGACCACAATTAATAAAGAAAAAATGGAGCAATAATTGAAAGAGAAGAAGATGGAAGAGGAAGAGTACTCGGAGGCGTTCCACCACTACGCCAAGAATGGGCGACTGGGGCCGCACGACCTGCGCGAGTTGATGAAGTATCTGGGCTACAATCCCTCGGACTCTGAGATTCGAGACATGATGCGACGCGAGGGAGGCGGGAGCGGCATCGACTCGGTGGACTACAACGATTTCCACCGAATCATGCGGGACCAAATCAACAACCTCGAGGCCGACGAGCACCTCATCCAGTGCTTCCGCGTTCTCGATCGCGTTGACAACGGCTACGTCTCTGCCGCCGAGTTCAAGCACCTCATGACGTAGCGAGCCCTCCTTGGCATTTTACCACATTTTATTATTTACTATTTATTTATTTGTATTAATTATTAATCATTAATCATTTATTATTGATTATTATCTGACCTGTGCGTGGGGTCCTGCAGGACGCTGGGCGACAAGTTCACGGAGGACGAGATCGAGGAAATGCTGCGTGAGATGGACGTCGACGGGGACGGCCAGTTCAACTACCGCGAGTTTGTCAAGACCAAGATGTCGGGCTAACCAACCGGACCAAACCACGGCGCGCTAACCATCACCCGCCTGCCGCCGCCAACCCGCTGGGCAGGTGGAGGCGCCTCTCAATACACTTGTGGATTATTATTGTTCGTCGGTGGTCACACCATCAGTGTCTCTCAAAATTGGCCTTTAGTCCACGTGTGGGTCCGGGAACCCGGACGTCCACGTGCGGTTACGGTACATTGGCGTGGCGGCGATGCTCATCAATCGGCGCGCGACGATCGCGAAAGGGAGAAGAGCGCAGCGTCGGCCTTGGTCTTGGTCGCCGCCCGCTTGAGCTCCCCCAGTTGCACTCGCGTATGCAGCGACAGCTCGCCCTGCAGGTCGTCGTTACACAGTTTGGTTAGACACTGCTGTGAGCACCGACCCATGGGTCGCTGGCCTCGCCCTGCATTGCGCGCGCGCGACAAAACGCACCGAATTGTTCTTGCGGGCGTGAACGGTCGGTCCGCCAGAGAGGGTGGAGGCCAGCGAGTCGGGCACTTCGTGCGGGGACGCAACCACGGGCGCCGAGTACCGGCCGCCCGACAGGGCGGGGGCGCTCGACGCCGATCGCCGCAGTCGCTTGGGCGACGCCGGCGGCGAACGGCTCAGGGCGATGGTCGTCGTGACGGCCGTGGTCGGCGCCGCCGCGGCCGCTGCCACTACCATCGTCGCCGGGGCGTCGGGGAGGGCCGGCGAYGCCGGCATCGACGCCGGCGAGAGGAAGCCGGCCGGCAGCGGCGTGGGGAAGAGCACGTCGCCGCGGCGCCACCGCAGGTAGAGGGCGGCCCAGAATCGAATCGATCCCACCTCCGGCCCCGGCCCGCGGGTGCGGTCGATCGCGGCGTGGTAGAGTCCGATGCCGGCGCGACGCCACTTGTTCCCCAGGTACTCGAGCATGTCCTCCACGTCTTCGCGCCCCAGGCCCGCCAGCCCGCCGCCGCCCTTAGCGCCCTTGTCCCTTGCCGCCGCCGCAGCTGCTGTGATGGCCGCCTGTTCCTCCTCTGAGGCGGAGTGGTGGTGTTGGTGGTCGACCACCTCGAACTCGTCGTCGAGATCGGGGTCGCTGAGGAGTTCGTCATCGTCGCTGCCGTTGTCGCTGAGCGGGCCTCCGGCGTGGATGTCGCCGGACACGGTGCTRGCAAAGCCCAGCGGACTCCTGGGCGAGCGCGGGGAGGGCTTCGAGGCCGACGACTTGCGCCGGGGACCCGCCTGCTCGGTCCCGCCGTCCGGCGAGTCGGGCGCGGGCGCGCTGTTGCGTCGCCTGAGCTCCGCCGCTGCCATGCCCGAGAGCTTGCGCGCCGCGTTGGCCGGTGGTGGTGGCGGTGGCGGCGAGGTGGTGGCGGCCGTGCTGAGCGACGGGTCGCGCTGGCAGAGGTTGACCACCGGCATCAGGTGGTGATGCCGCCCGTGGATGTAGCGCGGGTTGACGTACTTACGCCTGCGGCGCACCACGGCATCCCAGTCCACCCCATCGCCCTTCGCCCCCTCTTCCCTCTCATCGTCACTGCTCTGGCTGGAGCAGGGCGTCGTCGACGAGGCTGCGGGTTTCTCGGCGGAGCTGACCCGTACGAGCGGCTCGCCGTCGGCCGCCGCGCCCGCCGTTGTCGCCTCGACGTTCTCCGGGCTCAAAGCATCCTCGTCTTCGCCGTCGCTGCCGAACCCGTTGATGGTCGTCCACAGGGAGCAAGTCCTCTCGGCCAGCTTGCTGTCTGCCCGCTCCTTGGCCGAGTTCTGTAGCGTACATTGACACATTCACAGTCGAGCGCGGGTATCGCGTATGTGTTAGTAGTTTAGTAGTAGTGGTCGATGATCCATCTCCCGTAGGTTGCGCGGAGCGGAGGGAAGGCGCGCGAACCATGAAGAAGGTGCCGAATCGGCACGAGTAGACGTGCTCCAGTACCGTCTCCAGGAAGAGTTCGTTGAACTCGAACGCCGACGGGAACTGCTGGAGCAGCTGCCACGTGCACTCCAAAAACTGGTGAAAGATCGGCGATCTGCCAAGAACGCGTTTGTTGCGTGAGAGAGAGAGAGAGAGGGAAAGAGAGGAGGAAAATGGTTTGTTAATTCAGCATTCTTCACATAGTCGAAGAGCGAGGGCCGTGCGCTGGGTGGGTGAACGCACCGTTGGTCCTTCTCTTTCTTGCCGTGGTGGCCACAGCGATCCTGGAACCTGTGCCCGAAGCTAAGGAACTCCTTCTCGATCAATATCTCGTAGCCGTGAATGGTGCGGTAGTGCGGGTCGAGGAGCAGCTGGGCCAGCGCGACCAGCTGCGGCGTGCGGTCCCAGCCGTCGCTGCAGTGAACGATGATGGCCACCGGCACGCCCGTGCTGGAGGACTCGAGGATGAGGTTGCTGATCCCCACCGCGCCGGAGAGGAGCGCGGTGATGTGGTCCAGCCACCCCGTGTCCAGCACCTTGTCAAGCAACCGCAGCTCGGTCTGCTTCTGCGCCATGCGTTCGCTGCTGTCCGCACCCGCCGCTTGAATGGGATCGTGGAATCCAACGGCCCCATCGGCTCCTGGCGCGCGCAAGTCAGCAAATTACTGAGCAATCAAACAAAATAAATAAATAATAATAATAACTGAACCACTAAATAAAATAAAATAAATAAATAGCTGGAATGTAAGTTACCCGTCTTATCGTTGAGCGTCGTGGTGAGGTTCCACACGTCGATGATCTTGGTAAGCCGCGAGCCGCTGTCCCGCACGACGTGGATGTTCGGAATGCCCAAGAATATCCGATTGTCGTGGTGGATGTTGTAAACTGCCGCGTTCTCCACCCCGGCACCTACTCGAGTCCCATCGCGTGTGGTTAGGCATCGCTACCAACACCATAGCAACCGAACGAACGGCGAAAGGCGGGGCTTGGGCACCGGTAAGAGTGTTCATGACCGCGTTCACCCTCGGTCGGGCGTCGATGAGGTACACCGTACATTTGGTGCCGCAGGCCTGCCTTATGGATGATACCAGCTTCTCATCCTGCTCGGAGCGGTCGCTCAACAGACCTGTTGCGATCCAACCGAGTCCGAGCCCAAGCCCGAGTGAGCGACTCGAAGCTCACGCTGGCCAGCCAGCCAGCCAACCAGGACATACCGGTTTTAGGTTGGCTGCACCGCACGATAATGGACCCGCTCTCCTTGTGGCGCCACGTCGGCACGGGGATTCTGCCCTTACTGCGGAACTGCTTAACCTGCTTGATCTCCTCATCACTTACCGAGGCCGGCACCACCAGCAGGCTGTGGTGCGAGACCCACCGCCACCGCCACCACCACCACAGGAAATGAGGCACCGGCGACCACCATCAACTGCCAGAAGGGGGGTGGCTGCTCTGCTCCCGGGACTTACCGTGGATAGGTCTCGCACAGGTTGTAGTCCCAGTTGATGGGCGAGATGCGCCAGGGCGATACGTCCAGCTCTAGCCGGCCGTAGTCGTCCATGGGCAGGTAGAGCTCCCACCCGTTCTGTGCGATGGTGCGCGATGACAGGAAGGGCGAGCTCAGCAGTTTGTCCCTATCCTTCGGCTCCGGCGAAGCACTGTTCGGGAGAGATCAAGAATATCCGGTTAAATGCTTCAGCTCTGTGGGTAGTGCGGGCGAATTGGGGGGCAGGTGGCGACGCCGTCAGCGTACCTTGGGGGCTTGGTGGCGGCCCACCTGGCTTCGACCTCCTTCGCGAAGAGCGGAGCTGCGACGGGCGATTGGGACGCCATGCCAAAGAGCTCGCTCTTCAGCTGGCCCAGCTCTTCGACGTGGCCCAATGTGCTCCCATCTGCACCATGTGTTGCGCTTGCGCTTGATCCGCTACCGCTTTCGTGGTCGTTCTTCTGCTGGCCGTCGGTTGTTGGGCTGGCGTCCCCGGATCGAGCGGCTTGTTCGTTGATGAGTCGCTCCCGCTCGCCTCGCGGGAGCGGCTGCCGGGCACGCCCCACGCGCGGGAAGCGGCGTGTGGGGAACGAATCGCCGCTGTCGGCCGAGGAAAATCCGTCACTGAAGTGGATCAACGGCGACTCAGCCTTCCACGAGGCCAGATGCGGCTCTGTGTGTGCGCCATGACCCGCCCCGTCGTACACGTATTAGCGCGACACCTTGTGGTCTTATTGGTTTCTTTGTCGTATTTCAGAGTGTGTGGCATCATCGCCTCCACGCGACAAAGAGGAGAGAGAGAGAAGAATTGGAGATTAAAATAAAATAAAATAAGCGAACGAGGAACATCGACGTGGATGGCTCAGGCTCGGATTGTTCTCATTTTCGATCCGCGCCACTCACATCGTAGCGAGGGCGCAGAAGGATCAAATAAGATCAAGTAACGCGCACCGCTTCGCTCTTTCCTAATTTAAGCGTGCGACTAGAAAAATAAATTATGGGACCTAATTTTGTGTGATTGGTCTGATTTTTGAAAATGATTAAAATGAAGCCAAAAAGTGGTGGTGGGGCGTACCTGCGGTGGCCTTGCGCACGGCTCGGCTGAAGTGCGGCGTGCTGGTGTGGACCTTCGGGCACTCAGCCTCGGCTACCAGCGCGCTTCGGTGGGCGAAGGCGAAGAAATCGCTCAAGCGAGTGGGAAAGGTGTGATCCTCGAGCACCTGAAAGAAGGTGTCCATCTGCGCGCATTCACACAACGCGGGACCCTGCAGTGTTAGCAGCCCATCTACTAAATAAATAAATAAATAAATAAATAAAATAAAAATAAATATAACACAAGGACTGAGGTACCTTGGGTTTGCGGATGGAGGTGAAGGGAATGGAACAGAAGTAGTAGGTGCGGAAGTCCTTGAGTACGACCTGGAGGCCACGGTAGTTACCGGCCTCGGTGGTGATGGGGCCGACCTTGGTGATCTTGGTGATGATGGTCAACGGGAACGAGAAGCAATGCGCGCCTTTCTCCGCAGCTTTCTATCGACGTGCGCGCCAAGCGAAAGTGAGTTGGTTGCGATCGTGCACGCACACAGAGGGATCATCGGTGCACGTACGGGGTCGTCAGGACAGAAAGCGAGGCGGTAGTTAGTGATGACCGCCGTGCCCATGGCCGCTTCGCAGCGATGGAACGACAGCAGGTGGTGCTTGAGCAACACCATCCGTTCGCCCTCGAGCAAGCGGTAGTCGGGATCCTTCTGGTCCTCGAGCGGCAGCTCCTCGGTCCTCATCTCGAATGCCTACAGGAGGTAAAGAAAAGAAATCGTTTAGGTAAGCCGGCTGGCACTCAATCGTGAGCCTGCGCGTGGGTGTGGTGCGGCCTACTTCGATGATGCGCCGCAGCTTTTTGACTCCTCCGCTCTCGCGAATGGTGTGCCGCCTTCGCTCCTCGACTACGGGGCTCGGCTCCTCCTCTTCCGCCTCGCCCTTCTCGGGGAACACCAGCGAGAAGTAGCAGTTGGGGTCCTGCGGCGTCGACGTCGACGGCGAATATTCGCTGTCGGCGATGATTCGCTTGTTGCCCTGCCCAACGCCACACATTCCACAAACCGCGCATCATCATCAGTGGCAGTGCCTCCTTGTCAAGGAGGCCAAAGCGAAAGGGAGCAGGGTCGGACCTCGGGGCGAAGGTAGAGAAGGTGGGAGCAAGAGCGGATCGTCCACCCCACGCCGTGGCCGTTGACGGGGCAATCGATTGTGAAGAGCTCCTCCTTCGCCGGCTCGTTGGTCGGCTTGCCATCGGCAGCCACCACGCTCTTCTTGCCCACGCGCCAGCATCTGGCAACCGCACGCACATTAACCAGGTTGGCCTCCTAAATTGCGAAGCAAGAACGGGGGACGAGGTGGGTGGGAGGCAAAGCCGACGGCGTACGGTACCGTTTCTTGGTGGTGGAGATGGTACACGTGTTGCGAGATCTCAGCTGGATGATGAATACCTCCTTCCTGTCGATCCTCTTGCGCGAGGGCACCAGTCCGCCGTTCGGCAGCACGCTCACATACAGGCCCTGGGCCGTCTTGAAGGCGACCTGCAACCGCCGACGTGGGCGAAGGGGATTGGTTCGGCATTACTCGACCCAATGGGAGCGCCCGGCGGAGCGTACCTTGAAGGCGAGCTGAAAGAGTTGCGCGTCCTTGATGGCGAGCTGCGGCGTGGCGGATGGGTCACACCTCAGCGAGCCGTCCTCGCGCACCTCCACATAGGTGCCCGTGGCCTTGTTGCGAATGGTGAGCGTGTTGGCGTAGTGCACCTCTATCGTGAACAGCTCCTCGTCCGTGCGTCCGCACCCTGCTGGCGGCGGCGTGCCGCCCACTTCACCCGATGGCGCCTCAGCGTCGCCTCTGCTTGAGACAGCAGGGTCGGCCGACGTTTTCTCGTCGGTGCCGGTGGCCATCAGCAGGCCGTCGGGGTAGGTCACGCGCCAATAGCGCCCGTTGTCGGCCCGCAGGGCAAGGAAGGGCGAGACCTCCGAGTCCTGGCTGCGCGACGTGGCGTCGGAGCTGGAGACGGTCAACAGCTGGCGCCGCTGGTGATCGTGCGGGTGCGGGTGGCTCACGCTACGCGCGCGCGCTCCAAAGGCGTCACCATTCAGCAGGCCGCCGTGCCACTCGATCTCGAACACCTCCTGGTTCTTCTTCAGCCACGCCTGGCGACTGTGCATGAAGCTCGCCTTGAGGGCACCATCGCCGCCGTGTCGGCACACGAACTTGCTGTTGTGGGCTCTCAGCGCCAGCTATGCAACCGACCCACAGAAGAAGTGAGAGGCAGTGAGTCGATAGCTGACCAACCATGAACGTGATAAAGAGATAATGTGATAATCATCACAATTGGCGTTCTTCCATTATTAAATGATCAAATAAACATGTTTCAATAAATAGAAGAAGTTAATTTTAATTAATGCGCAGAAGGAATCGGAGGGGGAAGACCTCGTACCCGATTAAACTGGGAAAGGTACCACATGACCGCACTGCCGCCGTCACCAAGCCCAAACGCGACCCCATCCGATCGATTAGGCGTATCTAGTTGTGCTATTGAGTGCCGCCTATCCATCCCACGCCCAGATCGCGAACGCCAAATCGCCTGCGATTTTCCCTCTCTATGCTGTTTGCCACCAACGCCAATGCAGCTCGCACCACCGCGAGGGCAGCCTTCTCTTTTTCGTTTGTTGTTTCGCGTCGCCAACAATTTTTCTCTTTCGCGTAATGAAAATAAAAAAAAATAAGAAATGGGGGAAAAAAACAAAAGAATAAGAAATGGTGGCTGTTGTTGGGCGCCCATCAGCCCTGGGTGGCTGACAAGCCGGGCGGTAGCACGAGGGCTGGAGGGGCGACCAGCCGTATGGTCTTGGGTGGTTGCCCCTCTCGTTCGCTGTGCTTGCTCTCCACCTCCTCCACCTCCTCCTCATCATCGCTCTCGAATTCGTCACCTGGGTGGTGCGCCTCGTCAGCCAGACCGGTGACGGGCATGGTTCTTCTGCGCAACGTGTCTCTGCCTCGGCCCATGCTCTTTTCCATCGCCACAAATCGGTCCACCTCCTGCGTCGTGTGTGTTCACGTGTTCATGTGGTCCAGTGTCGTTCTTAGCAGTGAGAGTGAGGAGGCGCGATCTGGGTGTCCGGGTGCGTGCCTGCGGGTCGGCCCATTCGTAGGCTGCTTTGTGAGAGAGCGTTGTGTACTGGTAGAACGAGTGCAAAAGGAGTTGCTGCTGGCTCTTGTCCTTTGCCCTGTAACACCGGGGGGGAGAGGAACTTTGTCATCACACGCGTGGAGTCGGGACGCCGGGGGAGCATGTTGATTACCTGGGGTACATCTCTTTGCAAATTCTATCTATCTCGTTCTCGCGACCGAGCTCGCGCAGCTTGGGGAACCAGGCATCGATGACCCTTTCATTGATGTCGTCCCTGAGACAGGCCAGATACTCCTTGAAGGCGGCCTCATGTTTGCCTAGCAAGCGAGCGTCACCGCATCGGACATGCACAGAATCGATGAGAGAAGCGCAAACGAGGGTTCGACGATCACGTATACCACAAAACCATAGAAGGTCGGCCTTGTCCAGGTAGAGCTTCTCTCGCCACTGACTTCCACCAAATGCCGCCTCTGCCTGCACTCGTAAGAGGTTGAGTGGAGCAATGCGACATGCGCGCCTCATGCGCGTTTCACACGGACAGGGCGCAACAACGACGACGGACCTGTATGGCAAAGTCGAGGTATTTGAGGGCGTCGGAGAAGAGGCGCTGGCGATCGTCGAGGGCCTCCTCGAGAAGGCCCGGAGCATCGCGGGAAATGGTGACGAGCTCGTTGGCGAAGGCGTGCGCTTCGCGGGCCGCACCGGTCTTGAGCGCAGCCGCCTGGCGCGCCTCAGCGAGTGAGGCCAACAGGGCCGAGTTCTCCTCCCGCAGCCCCGCGGCGCGCAAGGGCTGGCGCTCAGAGTGCCGCCCAAGCTCTACCGTTCCGGTGTCGCAGCACGCTGCAACCCCGGGGGGGGGGCACTGTCAATAAACACAACCTGAAAAGTGTCGGGGAGGGCGCGTACAGAACACCAGGCCCATCTTTCACGCTTGCTGCCTCTGTCGGGGGATCGAAATGTTTTCATTCACAAAACAAAAAAAAAGGAAACGAAATGTGAAGTTTCCGTTTTAATAATTTAAAATTATTTGTCCATCCCCGCGTGGTACTGTGCTGTCGGCTGGGCAGGTGTGGCGCGCTTCCGGCCTTCCTTGATGATGCTCTTGATCTGGCTGATGTAGGACACACCATCAATGAGCATTGGCTGATAGCACACATGGCGGACACTGTCCTCCCAGCAGGCGATCTCCTTCTCCATCTCGGCCTTCGCGGGCAATGCGCACCGCCCAGCCAGGACACAGGCCACCCACTTGCTCTGCACCTACTCACCATGGAGGGGGTTACCCATACGTTAATCGCATGCTGAGATGAGCCATGTTAGCTTCCTGAGCCGTCCACTCACAGGCAACACGCACCTCGGACACAGGGAAGACGGAAAAGAGGTGCACATCAACCAGACCTGTATGTTCACGCCAGATCAGTGCAGGTGGCTACATGGCCTGTGTTGTGGTGGTTGAGTACCTATAAAGGCCAGGTTTGGGTAGTTGGGATGGAAGACTCGTTGATAGAGCGCGGTCTTCTCGCCGCACGGCAGCCATGGCTCGGTTCTTGTGTCCCGCTCGGCCTGCGGTTGGGCGCTCGCAGTTCGTGTTGGGCGAAGGTTAGGGTCCTCGAGAAAGGGGAACGAAAGCCTGTATCCCGTGCAGTACACGATGGCGTCCACCTCTGCCTCAGTTTCGTCGCTGAACACCACACTGTGCTCCTTGATCTGAACGACACGCGGCTTGGGCGTCTGCCGACGCACGTGCCTCTTCCACACGTTCAGTGGCAGTTGGTCCCGTGAAGTGCTGGGCGAGCGAGGCAAGGTGAGTGTGAGGTTCATCAGAGCACGAAGGAGAGCAGCGGCGGTACCTGAAGTAGGTGACGGCAGCAACCGACGAGATCTCAGCGCCGATGGCCGAACCGCTGTCTCCCATTCCTACAATCACCACGCGCTGGTTCTTGAACGCTTCAGGCTGCCGATACTCGCGGCTGTGTAGCTGGCGCCCCTTAAACGTGGACATGCCGGCAATATTCGGCAGCATCGGGTCCCAGTGGTGACCTGTTGTTGATTATAACAGAAGGAGTGTGAGTCTTTGTTAATATAACAGAAGGTCTGTAAGGTCTATGTTTTGGGGGACACGGAGGAACTGAAATGCACCGTACCGTGACACACGACAACAGCATCAAACTCAGCTACTTGCTCTTCGCTTGTTTGACGATTCACTGATTTGACTTGCCACCTAACCCCATTTGCTGCGTCTTCTGTGCGAAGAGGCGACACCTCAAACACAAATCGGTGAGTTTGTTGGAATTGATCCGTGTTCACTTTGGCTGCTGATCGGTACCTTGAGTACCCGAGTGTTAAACCGGATCTTAGAGGGCAATGCGTGCGCCTCAGCAAAGTCCTGATATGATACAAGGCTTGAGCGGTGAGCCATGCCGAGAACAGAGCTGCCTCATGTCGCCGCGTGTGGTACCTCAAGATAGGCGAATATCTGGGAGTGATGAGCCCACGGGCTTGCGGATGCCCTGAGCTTAGCGATAAGCGACTTGCTCTCCTTCCTGCTCATCCACTCCTCGATCGGATGGTCTCGGAAGGAGGTCATGCGTTTTGTGGAAAGCGTACGCAGCGATCGGTAGCATCCGCTGTGTCCTGCAGACAGCAGTGATGAGCCCAGCGGTGCTGCTCTGGGACATAGAGCGGACGAAGGTACCATCGGTACTGTCCCCGTAGCGCCACAGACCACCGAGGTGAGGTTCCTGCTCGTAGACAGTCACCTCGAAGCCCTCGTCCAGCAGGCACTTGGCACTAATGAGGCCACTCGCGCCGGCACCTGCCATCTGCAGTCAGATTGCTGCTGCGTGGCACTGCTCCGCGCCCCCCCCCCGCCGCCGGGCGCAAGCAGCATACCAATGACTGCAACCCGCTTGGCCCGTCCTTGCTGGGCCGGGACTGTCGAAGATGGTGGCTCGCCTTCGTTGTCTTCTGGAACTGCGACCAGCCCAACAAGGCCGATGCCGAGCAGGAAGGTGGCAGAGCGCCCCCATCCCCCCTCGCTTCTCCTCCTATCCTTCCGTAGTGTGAGGGCACCCGGAGCCAATGCGTGCAGGCCAGGATTAAATGAAGCAAATCGAGCAAAGGATTGTGTTGCATCACACAACCTGCGGGTAGCAGGCGAAACTGCCACAAGGGCTCTCCAACGCTGCATGAGCCCTCGCGCTTAGATTGTGCGGAGGTGGAAAAGAATATTTAAATAATCATTTTCTTTCTGCTCCCGCCACTCCGTTACACGCAAGCACCGCGGTGGAGCCCAGAAAGAGTGTATGTAGGTCGCTGTGAGCTTTCTGTACAGTACTCAGCCCAGTTACTGACTCATCTGAAAGGACTGGTGCCGTCTAGGTGTGAATGTGGTACGCCCTCCGAGCCCCGTCATGTGAACACGGCACCACCAAAAAATTGTCTCGGAGGCCTCCGGATCACTTCAGAGGAGCCCTCGCTGGGATGCGTCGTCCTTGATGTTGTACGCCTGCGCGATGATCTAACCATGGCGGGGAATACTGTAAGCATTACTTTCTCGAAGGAGAAGCACGCAAGAGGAAAAGAGCGAGTGGTAAACCTGGTCCATGTCCATCTCGGGCAGATGCTGGAGAAAGCCCTTAAGCTCGGAGTGTTCCAGCTCAATCAGCTCCTCGTGGAAGTTGACCAGGATGGCCAGCATGGTGTAGAGATGGAGGCCCAGGCCCTCAGCGCAGGAGAAATACGTATCCCACAGACGCAGCACGCAGTCCATCGGAAGCTCTTTTGCCAGTAAGAACTGCGCGAGCACACAAATTGTAAGTCGTATGTGCGTGCGTGCGTGCGTGCGTGCGTGCGTGCGTGCGTGCGTGTTGTGGCGTATACGCACTCGAATCCAGGAAACGGCCCAATCATTGGGTCCCACCTCCTCGTCTTCAAAGTAGGTGAACAATTCGGGTAACATCTGCTGGAAGAACATCATGAATGTAGACACGTTCTGGGCTTCATTCTCTCGCGAGAATCCCTCCTCTGTTGAAGTAGGTATGCCATCACACACCACCTGCCGATTAGTGCGCAACAACCGAATTCGTGTATGAAGTGCAAGGAAGACGTGTACCCTCCATCTTTTTGATGAGGCCGTGGAGGCAGAAGAAGGCGGAAGATTCCTTCTTCATGAGGTAGACCAGCGGTCCCGCAAGGTACAGCGACCCGTTGGGCATGTACTACGTTACGTGCAGAGACAAGCAGAATATATGAGAGAAAGGAAGTGTAGGGAAACGGTGAACCGACAAACGCGAGAAGATAGAAATGAAGATGAGAGGAAGAGGCACACCTCGAAGTCGGTGTTATAGTTGACGTACGCCACCATGACGCTCTCGAACTTCTTGCGTGCGTGACTGTTCTGGAAGTAGGGCATCATCGGTCGGTACCGCTTGATTTCCTGATAAGCCCAGTAGAGGCCAGACTACACGTGAGTCGGAGGACGAAACAGACCCTGCGGCAAACAGCAGCATACCTGTCTGATGTTTCGCACGTCCTCGGTGTGGATCGTCTTGTCCACCTCCTCGTATTCTTGATTCTGTGCTCGCACCAACTTCATCTCCTCGGCTGCGGACAAGGCACAACCATATGAATTTAATCTTGATAATCTAATTGCTTGAATTTATCAGTGGAGGGTACATTTGTCAGGCTTGGCCACGTGGAGCAGATAGGGCCACACCTCTGGCCTCACCTTAAAATACAAGTTGTGGTGAGGCAATCGCGATTGGGTACATGTTGGGAGGGAAATGGCACCTTGTCGGGTATGCCATACTTCGC
Organism: Acanthamoeba triangularis; assembly: GCA_902749335.1. Taxonomy (NCBI): domain Eukaryota; phylum Discosea; order Longamoebia; family Acanthamoebidae; genus Acanthamoeba; species Acanthamoeba triangularis. The sequence goes on from CACVKS010000038.1 coordinate 24,079, forward strand.
CTGTTCTGTGAGGGTGTTGATATCCACGGTCGATTCATCGGAGAGCAGCTCGAGGAACTCCTCCTCCGTGCAAGCCATCGAGTTAGTTGGATTCGATGTGTTATTTTATTTTTATTTTATTTTTATGTCTCACTTTCTCTGTCTGACAACGGCGGATAAGTGGGCCAATGGTGTGACCGCAACTGTCCCTGCGCCCTGACAGCAGGGCGACAACAGGTATTCTTCCCACTACCCACACACACCACACACATGGCCAGACGAGGTAAGATACCCCCACGCTTGATGCAACAAACCTGTCACCGGTGCTGAATCTAAAGGTCTTTGAACTTGGGCTACGGTAGGTGTGTTTGAAGTCAGACTCGCCCCCTTGCTGCTCGTGGTCCTCGCCACCACCCTGGCGGTGGCCCTCGCCTCAGGCCTGGCCGACACCCCGCGCCAGCGTGCCGCCCGCACGCTGGCCCAAATGACGTTCGAGGAGAAGCTCTCGATGGTCTACGGTGTGAAGAGCCCCTACGTTGGCTTTGTCAAGGGCGTGCCCCGCCTCAACGTCCCGCCGCTCGTGCTCCAGGACGGTCCGCAGGGCGTCGGCGATGGCGCGCGCAACGTCACCTGCTGGCCCTCGGCCCTCACCGTCGTGGCCTCTTGGTAGCCCCCCACCTCCTTGTGCTTCTGTGGACACAAAAATTGTTGCGTCACGCTGTAATTGGTGGTTTGGTTTTTTAACGTGTTTATATTACTGACCAACCACCTCGTTCCGATACACAGGGATGTGGACAACATGTACCGCTTCGCTCAGGGCGTGGCACGGGAGGAGCGCGGCAAGGGCGTCAACATCTGGCTCGGCCCGATGGTCAACATCGCTCGCGTACCCTTCGGTGGCAGGTGCATGGGCTTCTCTCATTTTCTTGAGTTGAATTTCCCCCGCGGCCTTCATTGGTGCGGCCCTGACGTGCTTGCTGCCTTGCTGACTCTTTCTTGCATGTGTTGGTCCCTGGACACAGGAACTACGAAAGCTTCGGCGAGGATCCCTACCTATCCTCGCAGATGGTGCGTTCTAGCATCCGCGGAGCCCAGAGCCAGGTACGACACCACCTCCCCTCGCGTGCACGACAACTCCCAGATCCGCTCTCCCCTGACGGTGGCGATGTGGCCGGGTGCAGGGTGTGATGGCGACCGTCAAACACTGGGTCAACAACAACCAGGAGGACAACCGCTTCGATGTCAGCGCCAACCTGCCCGATGACCGCACCCAGGTGAGCCCAACTTGGCAATTTTTCCCTTCTAACACATGCCCCACTCATCGTGTCCCGCGGGATCTTACGCGACCTTGCGGCGTGATGGTAGTGGGAAATCTACTACCCGGCCTTCAAGGCCGCCGTCGACGCCGGCGTGGCGTCGGTGATGTGCAGCTACAACCGCATCAATGACACCTGGGCCTGCGAAAACGATCGCACCATCAACCAGGACCTCAAGGGCTCCATGGGCTTCCAGGTGCGTCCGCGTGCCCGTGGGTGTCCAGCTCGGAAGGTTGACCAACCATTTTTTTCTTTCGAAAATAGGGCTTCGTCATGTCGGACTGGGGCGCGACCCACAGCACGGTGCAGTCGGCCAACTCCGGCCTCGACATGCAGATGCCCGACGCCACCTACTTCGGCGATGCCCTCGCCAAGGCTATTGCTAACCGTCAGGTACCCCACTGCGCGCTTCTTCTCTTCTGGCACGTGCAATATTCCTCACTGTCCCTATTGGGCCATTGATCAATACTCAGGTGCCCGTGGCTCGTCTTGACGACATGGTGCTGCGCATCTTGACCGCCATGTACATGGTGGGCATCATGGACACCCCTCAGGTTTCGTGCCCTCCCTCCAATTTATGCGCCTGCTCGTCTAGATCTAGATCTCAAGTTCAATGTTTAATCCGTGGCGCACACAGACGGGTGACCTCAACGTCGACGTGCGGACGCGGGAGCACACCGAGTTGGCCCGCAGGCTCTCCGAGCAGTCCACCGTCCTTCTGAAGAACGACCGCAGCATCCTCCCCATTGTATGGTCTACTCGCTCCCCTCCCCTCAAGAAGATGCTCACGCTGATTCCACGGGGGCAATGCACAGGATGCGACCAGGCTGCGCACCATCGCGGTCATCGGAGACGACGCCAACGACAACCCCGTGTTCCGCGGCGAAGGATCGGGCGAGGTCAACGCCGAGTATGTGGTCACGCCCCTTCAGGGCATCAAGGCTCACCTGGCCCGCCGTGGGCTGTCGGTCGATGTGATCTACGTCAACAATTCGGTGATCGCCAACGCCGTGGCTGCCGCCAAGAAGGCCGATCTGGCCATCGTGTTCGCCGGCGTCGAGTCCTCCGAGGGCTACGATCGCGTGAACCTCTCCCTCTGGCATAACAATGTACGATCTCTGCTCCGATCCCTTACTACCCATCACCAATCGTGTAGCTGATTTGTTCATCAATGTTGGCTGCTGCAGAATGACCTGATCCAGGCTGTGGCGAACGCCCAGCGCAACACTGTCGTTGGCCTGCACATCCCTGGTATACACCGACCAGGAAGCGTGTATCGTTGAATTGCTACACTGGGTCCAGCCGTGTGCTAATGGATGTACCCGCAGGCGCGACTGTGATGCCGTGGATCGATTCTGTCCCTGCCGTGTTGGCCGCGTTCATGGCCGGCCAGGAGGACGGCCACGCCATCGCCTCGATCCTGTTCGGCGATGTCAACCCGAGTGGCAAACTACCCCTCACCTTCCCCAAGACCGTACCTACGCCGCCCTTTCCCTGTTTCCCTCCCCCTCCCCTCTGAGGGAGGGTTGCACTTCGCTAACTCGCCTTGACACAGGACGACCAAACTTACCTGACGACCAAGATCCAGTACCCGGGCATCGGCAACGAGACCCAGTACAGCGAGAAGCTGCTCGTGGGCTACCGCTGGTCAGTCCCCCCAATCGCCGACCAACCGCACAAAATGAACCAGCCATACGATGTGCTCACACCACCCACGCGTTTCGCTCACAGGTATGACGCTGTGAATGTGGACCCCCTGTTCCCCTTCGGTCACGGACTCTCCTACACTACCTTCAAGTACTCCAACCTCCACGTGTTCAACCGCGTGATCACCCTCGACCTTGCCAACACTGGCTCCGTCCCCGGTGCCGAGGTCGTGCAGGTCTATCTCGAGGTAGTGCTCCCCCCCAATGATGTAGTTTGTCTACTGTTCAGCTGCTCAGTGTGCTCGCGTGTTCATGTGTGCGCGCGCGTTGATAGTACCCCAAGAGCGCGGGTGAGCCTCCCAAGGTGCTGCGTGGCTTCGAGAAGGTGCACCTGGTGCCGGGCCAGTCCCAGACTCTCGCCTTCGCGTTCAACGACGAGGATCTCTCCATCTGGGATGAGTCCATCCACGATTGGTCGCTCGTCAGCGGCAAGTTCGTCGTGCATGTTGGCTCTTCCTCCCGCGATATCCGTCTCTCCGCGCCCCTCCACGTCAGCCTGTAGGGCCTGTCCTTCTTTGGGAACAGTGGATCAAGGGAAAAGATTATTTCTAAATTCCTGGCTCGAGTTCGGGGAATCTGCAGAGGCTCTGTCTTTTGTAGCGCTATTATTTTTTAAAATCATTATTATTTCTTATTTTTGTGCCTCACGCAATGAAGTCGGTTGTGTTTTTGGGTACTTCAGGTACTTCGCTCCCTTTAATCCATGGATTCCCCACATCTATCCATTCATTCATTCTATCTTTGTTTCATTTTCTAAGCGGCCACACCGACCAAGCACCGAAGCGTACGGCCCTTCCTGGTGCATTTTCAACCATCTCCGTCGATTTTGTTAATTCTTCTTTGTTTGTTCGCTCTGCAGGTGACTTGCCACGGCCTGCAGTTCCTCAATGGACGTGTTTGGCTGCTGGATTGTGGTGAAGGTAGTCCGCCCTTGAAGCTTTCTTCCCTCCTTATCTCTCCTTGGCGCTAAGCGCCCTCGGGCTTGCAGGAACACAGCACCAGATCGCCAAGTGTAACGACATCCGAGTGGGCAGGATTGATAACATCCTGATTACTCACTTGCATGGCGACCACTCTTTCGGCTTGCCTGGGTATCACTCTCCTCTCTTCCCACCGCGTGGTCACCCCTTCCGCCGCTGTCTCACACTCGTCTGCGCGCAAACGGACACAACCTTCTTCAGGCTGCTGGCGTCGATGTCGCTCGTCGCCGGTGACCGGAAGGAGCCGGTGCGATGCATCGGCCCGGTCGGACTTGAGCGTCTCATCCGCACTTCCCTCGATCTCAGCGCCACCTACATCACTTACAAGCTCGAGGTACGCGCCGTCGTTTTGTTCCTTCCTTACGCTACTCTCCGCGGAGCGTACTGATCAGCAATGCACGACACACACAACGTCACACGTCTAGATCATCGAACTCGAGGAAGGTAAGGTGCGAGATCTGGGCGTGATTGACGGCCACCACGTGGTAGCCTACCCCATGGTGCACAAGGTCCCTTGCTTCGGCTTTGTGGTTGAGGAGCCTGAGAAGCCAGGACAGCTGGACGCCAAGAAGGCTGCGTCATTGGGTGCGTGTCACACTCTTCAGTGTAGAGTGGGGTGTGACGCCGGCAAGTCCTCCGCTCACGTGCTGAATTATTCTTTTGCGCGCGGGGGACACAGGCGCCAAGGGTAAGGACATGGGCCTGCTCAAGGCCGGAAAGGACGTTACGCTGGGCGACGGCACTGTCATCAAGGTAGGGCACGGCCGTGAGTCGCTTGAACTTTTAAGTGAGCTCATCGGTGTTGCGCGTGTTGAACTTGTGATGCTCTAGGCTGCAGACTTGCTGAGCCCACCAAGGAAGGGCAAGAAGGTGGTGCTCTTGGGTGACACCAGCGACTCGTCCTCGCTCGCCGAGGCCGCTCGCGGCTGCGATCTCATCGTGCACGAGGTGCGTTGCACCACGCGAACTTACCCCTACGGCAAGGCAAGGCGTGCCGTTCGTTGTATTGACCTCGTCGTCCTCCTGACTTGCAGGCCACGTTCGACAGCACACTGGAGCAGAAGGCCGTCGAGGGCGGCCACTCGACCAGCAGCATGGCGGGCCGGTTCGCGCACAGCGTGCAGGCCAAGAAGCTCGTCCTCACCCACTTCAGCATGCGCTACACCACGGCCGGCGAGGGCGAGCTCGGCGTGGCCGAGCTCCAGCAGGAGGCCCAAAAGGAGTGCCCGCAAACGACCGTGCACTGCGCCGAAGACTTCTCCGTGTTCGACATCTGAGGGGTCACGGGGAGGTCGACTTCGGCTTCGTCTTCCTCGCTCGTTGTCCTCGGAAACGTCACGCCATTTCGGCCACAAATTGTGAACGGCGTCGCGTCATTGGATAAAAGCGGCCAATGGCCGTAATTCAACCCAATTCTGCCTTTTCGTTCCCGTTTTGCGATCGGCCACAGGTTGCCGCACAGGGGCAGCTTCCACCCACCACCAACGCCAGCCCGGGCCAAGGGGAGCAGAACCTCAAAAAAACCACTGTACTGCATTACCACGACCTCAGCCCTCTTCTCGCTCCCTTAGTTCATCCTGCCGAGCAGGGACGCTACAAACCCAACGAAATAGAGCGGCGCCTTGTAAAACTTGTATAGAAGACGAACCCCCAACAGCCATTGTACACAAGCCACTACACAACCACAACAACAAGAAGAAGATGAGCAACAATACGAGCAATAACCAGTTGGCCGAGTGGACGCCCAAGCCCGAGGAGGCCGACCGCAACATCTACTGGGCGCTGAACCCCAAGGTCGAGCTGAGGATTTCTCCCATCCAAGGCGGTGGCCTCTTCGCCACGCAAAAGATCTACGCTGGCGAAGTCATATGGGACGACGTCAGGTGCGCCCACCCCACCTCTTGCCCACTCTCTTCTTTCTTTCTTTTGTCTGCTCTTACGTGTGGTTCGCTTATTGGCCAGCGTTTCACTAATTTATTCGCTTAGTCTTCCCCTCCTCCTCCTCATTGATTTGTCTGTGGTTGAACCGCTCCGCGCTCGTCGTTGTTAATCGATTGCCTCGGGGCGACTTCTCACTCTCCACGGACGCTCCCCACTTTTTATTCGTCGCTCAGGTACGCCAACGTGACCGAGTGGGTGGAGTCCTTCCCCAAGGGCGATCGCTTCGTCGTTCACGAGGAGGAGCTCGACACGTACGTATGCCCGCCTTCCCTTTCTCGAGGGACCCTTCCACTCCACGCTGCCTGGGCTCTTGTTGTGGGCGCTGGGCGCTGGGCGCTGACGTTGCCCGTTCTGTAGTTGGCCGGCGGACAAGCAGGACTTTTTCCTCAACTACGCGTACCAGGTCGGGCCCAAGACTCACTATGGCCCGCGCACCAAGGAAGACTTTGACGCCGATGCCGCGTTCGTCATGAACCACAGGTGCGGCTGCGCTACGCTCTCTGGCATCCACAGCACCACACTGCACTCTGTACACTGGTGGTGCGACGACGATGTGCTGACGTCAGCGCGTCGTCGTCCCGTACATTACAGCTGCGACCCCAACACCTGGTTCATCGGAGACACCAAGATGACTGCGCGCCGCGACATCGAGCCCGAGGAGGAGCTCACCTACGACTATGCCACCACCGACACCATCGGTATCCTCACCATCGCTCGCAGCTCACCTCGCTGGGCGAGCCATGCTAACTGTATGCGCGTGTGTGTGGTGGCACAGATCATCCGTGGGAGTGCGGTTGCGGCAGCGACCAGTGCCGCGGCCAGATCCTGCCCACCGACTGGAAGCTTCCCGAGCTGAGGGAGCGCTACGGCCCCGCCCACTTCGTCGCCTACATTCAGCGCCTCTTCCAACAGGAGGACGAGGAGAGGAAGTACGCCGCTGCCGCGCTTGCCTCGGCCGCCTTCGCGCAGCCGCCGCCGCCCTTGGTCCACTGCGGCCTCATCCGTACCCCGTCGATGCTGCAGTACCCTAGCCGCGCGTAACTGCTACGCTGTTCCTTCTAAGTGGCTTCGATTCCTCCCCGCTCACCGGTTCTCTCCCCGTGGGGGAGACCCGAGGCGTTGGGATGGAACGGCCGCGGAACAGCGTAGCAGTTACGCCTCAGTCATCGCAGTTTAGGTACTAGCAACACACATCAACCCTCTACCACTCTTCTTCCTCTTCCTCTTCATCATCTTCTCTCCCCCATCGACGACCGACACCATCGCCGTCGTCACCATCCGCAACCGCAACAGTATCAATTACTTCAACAGCTTCCTCTTCCCGACGAGGTGAGAGAAATCGTCTCCAACCTCCTCGACGACGGAGACAGCGACTCTCTCAGCGACCTCTCCATCGGCCGCTCTCCCAGCTGTCATCGCTTCCCTTCGCACTTCCCCCACGTCCCGCTCTTCTCCCTCCTCGTAGCACGCGCGGGGCACCTCCTGTGCCTGCTCTTCGGCTTCAAGAAAATAAATCGCTACAAGGAGCGTTCGCTCCGGACCAACAGCGCCCACAGCCCACCCTCATCTCAGGGCCCTGCAGTACGGACAGCGGGGTCGAAGGAAAAGGCAAAGCTTTTGACGGTGCAGCTACTCATCACCGTCGTCGGCGTCTTCCTCCTCCCCATCGTCCTCCGCCTCCGCGTCTTCTGCATCTGCATCTGCAGCCTCGGCGCCCTTCTTGCGGCCTCGCTTGCCTTCCCCTCGTGGCTTGCGCGTTCTCCTCGGTTTGTCGGGCTCGATGTCTGCACGCACGCACATGCCCTACCATCAGCCCGGCGGGTAAGGGAGGGGATAAGAGCACGAACGAACCGGGTATGTCCTTCACGATGTCCGTGAGGAAATCGAAGTTGGGGGTCGCCATCACGCACTGCTTGCTGTTGTACGCGCGACGAAAGGTGAGTCGCAGCGCTCGCAGCTGAAGCAGGGCGGGGGAAAGCGTACATGTGCGTGGGGCTGATGCTCTTGCCGTTCTTCTCTTGCGTGACGGCCGCCGACTTCATCAGCAGGTCGTGCAAAAACAACTCCAGGCTCTTGGCTGTACCCCAGAGCGGGTGTGAATGTGCCGCAGCCAAGTGCAGATCGATTTGCAAGTTGGGAGCGTACATATGAGAACGGGAGAGTGTTTGGACACTTTGCCCACATCCTCGTCGGATTGCATGATCTTTTTGATTCGCGCCTACAGAGATAGCCAGAGTGAAAATTGTATCCCTCAATTTCCACAGCCAAAATGGCAGATTGACGTACCATGGGGATGGCCGTCTTCACCTTCAGCTTTGATCGCGGTCCGCTCATCTTCTGCGCAGTGAATTCTTTAGATTGGCTCGTTGTAACGGTCGTGATTTAACTTACCAACTACAATTTCTTTTTGGTTTCCTGCCGTCGCCACTTCTTTTGTTTATTCAGTTTATTTCGATTTGATTGGAGATATGTTTGTGGCCAAGTCCAAAGGGCGGTTTAGTCCTCTGCTTCTGGCAGAAGGGGAGTACTACTTCGACGACCACAGCGCTCGATACTACCCGCCCGCTGCCTCTCTCGATGAATCCTTCCACAGGTTGGCCACATCTCCATTAATGCGCCCCCGCTCTCTCCTTCGCTCTTGGGTGCATCGATGGTGCCTTTTATTAATCAAATTTGTGTGCGTGCAGCAAACGAGAAGGCAGATTGAAGCTTTGCTCTCATTCGCTGATCTTCGTGCCAGATGCGCTCACCTTCCCCATCATCCGGCTGCCGTACGTGCCACTAATTTGTTCTGCCCCTGCTTATGCTGCACGCACCATGCGCCTCGTTGACGCTCAATGTGCCGTGTGCTCGGTTGTGCCACAAACACCCACAGGTACTCTGCTACTCAAAAAATAGAAGCAGATGCGCGAGCCCTGTGGGGCAAGGAGGAGGTGTTCGTTGTCAAGTCATCACTGTATGTGGAAATGCGTGAGAGCAACAAGAACGCTCCCTACACCTTCAAGGAGGTGAGCCACCCACCTCTTGCGATCGTTCCTCGCCCTTTCCGTTGTTTTAGTACCTTTACTTACGCTGTTGTGCTCCGCAGGCGCCGGGCGAGCACAGATTCTCGCTCAAGTTCGAGCCCTTGCAATCGTTCCTCCCGCGCGCACGACACCTCCACTCGATCGTCTCTCAATTTCCCGCCTTTCAGGCCGAGGCCATTGTGCGTTGCTCCTCACCCTCGCCCGGCCTTGCGTGCCGATGCGAGATCGTAACCGCGGTGGCAGACAACTAAGTCAACCTCGATTCACAGGTGGCGGAAGTGATTGATAAGCGGGAGCAGTCTATAACCTTTGACCCCTCGTGGCTGGTCAATCTGAGCGAAAAGATCCTGCTCGAGACAAAAGGTTCGGGCTCAGCGCTTCTCGGTTCGTCCTGCAGTGGTCTAACGCCGTGCTCCCCCGAACAGTGCACAAAATCACACCGCTCGTGTCCACGCCGGCCAGGGTGATGCTGACGGACGTGCGACTGTACCTTCAGCCATTGAACAACATCGACCCGGAGCCGGTGCAGAAATATGCGTTTCACACCTTCGTTTCTATCTACAAGCGACGACACACCCTACGTCACACGGGCCTCGAAATCCTGATGCAGAGCGACGCCTCGCTCTTTCTCTCCTTCAAAACGTACGCCCTACGCCGCTCGACAAGCTGTGCATGCAAAGGGGTTACTGATCTCAGTTCCCTGCATGCACAGACGACAAGAGCGGGATCACGTTTACGACCTGTTGATCGGCCAAGAAGGTGGTGCACCCCTGCTATGGCATGAACTGCTCACCGGCTCGCAAGAAGGATGATCCTCACCTTTCCATCTTCTCGGCTGCAGAAATGAAGAACCTACAGAAGGACGACGACCCGTTCCGGATGTACACGCGCAAGTGGCAAGAGGGCGAGCTGAGCAACTACGACTACCTCATGCTGCTTAATCACAGGTCAGGCACCCGAATGCCTGTTGGCGACTTGGGCCGCCGCCGCCATTTTGACACTTTCACTCTATTCGTCTTGGCAGAGCGGGGAGGACAGTGAATGACATTACGCAGTACCCTGTCTTTCCATGGATCATCGCCGACTACCAAAGCAGCACGTTGGGTACGTGTGCCCCCCCCAGTACGGCAGACGCACAAGCTGCTGAGCTGAACCCCGTCTTACGCCGAACCTTTGCACTCAGACCTGAACGATCCCAAAACATTCCGTGACCTCAGTAAGCCAATCGGGGCACTGAATCCTCGTCGGCTGGAGAACTTCAAGGTAAGAAAAAGAGGGCGTCCACCCACAGCCACTTTTTGCTCATGTTTTTTTTTTTTTTTTTTTTTTTTTTTTTTTCCAGGTGAGCGGTTCCTGTTGTGTAAACTTCTGTCCGAAGATCGCCTCATCGTTTACATTACCATGAACGTGTGTAGGTTACGTGCTCTATTACCTGGTGCGCGCGGCGCCCGAGTACATGCTCCGCCTGCAAAACGGCAAGTTTGATGCGCCCGATCGCATGTTCCACAGCATCGCCGACACGTGGAACAATGCGCTCAACCTGCCGGCCGACGTCAAGGAGGTACACTAACTATATTGCTGACATTATATACCCCCCCCCCAAACCATCCACCGACTGATCGTCTCTCCCCGCACAGTTGATCCCCGAGTTTTACAACATGCCCGACTTCCTGCTCAACACCGAGAGCCTCTACCTGGGCGTTCGGAGCAATGGAGAGATGTTGGGTACGGCTTGCTTCTGTCAAAAAGGTCGCCTGCTGTGGGCTTATCGTATATCGTGTGTCATCCAGGCGACGTGGTGCTGCCGCCGTGGGCGAACGGCCCCAGGGACTTTGTTACCAAGATGCGCCAGGCACTGGAGAGTGACTACGTGTCTGAGAACCTCCACAAGTGGATTGACCTCATCTTTGGCTACAAGCAACGGGGCGCCGAGGCCATCGCGGCCGACAACGGTGCGTATATAACCTTTAGTTCATGACCCAGCTTGCCTTGCGCTCATCTCTCGCGTGCGTCCAGTGTTTTATCACTTGACATACGAGGGCGCGGTGGATATCGAAAAAGTGGCCGATCCAGTTGAGCGACTCGCCCTTGAGGCACAAATCGCCGAGTTTGGTAAGCTTGCTCTGTCTACGTCCCCATTTGCATTTCACTCACTCCAAACCACCTGCAGGACAAACGCCGCACCAGCTTTTCGTTGCTCCCCACCCGGCCCGCTATTCTAAGGTGCACCTCCAGCCGCCTTCATTCTTCGTCGTGGCGATTGGTCCTCATTCAATCATCTTCAATCCATTGTCCAGGATGAGGACCTCTCGCCCATCCTGTTCGAGCGACCGCTCAACGGGTCTAACAGCCCTGCTGCGTTCGACAGTCCCACGCAGCAGCGCACTCGAGGCCATACCGAGGCCTCAACCTCGGGTGCGGCCGCCGCCGCGCCGCCGCGTCCTCTGCTGTCATCCCTCTTCTCGACCTTTTCGGCGTCCTTCTCAGGAGGCTCCTCGCGCACAACGTCGCCCCACAAGACGCTCCCATCAATGATGCGCTCGGTATCGGGCACCTTGCCCATCACCTCGTCGAGCAACAGCTCGCACAGCGCCCTCCTGTCGCCTTCGTCCAATGGCCACCCGCTCGCGCAGACGCTCTCGTCGTCAGCCGGGTGGGAGTGGGAGGAAGTGCTGTCGCACTCGCCCGTGGGCCTATCGCCGTCGCTCGTCGACTCCTCGCCGGCACTCGAGGCCCTCAAAAAGGAAGAGCTCCTCGTGCCCGTCGAAGCCCTCCGCTTCCACGATGTCGAGGAGATTCCCGTCGAGATCATCAACCTCTCGCCGTCGGTCGGCCAGGACGAGCCGATGCGATCGCCCATGCCTTCTCCTGGTGCCGGCGGCGGACGTCCTTCAGCCTCGTGGGACCGCCTGCTCGAACTTCCCACCCACTCCTCCTACCGACTTCACAGAGAGTACTCTTCTCCCTGTTGCGTGCGTGCCATGCTTATGACGTGTGCTGACGTGTGCTGGCGTGTGACAGTGGCATCTCGTCGGTGTGCGTGTCGACCAAGGACAACCGGGTCTACAGCGCTTCGCAGGACGGCACGTTCAAGGTGTGGGACATCCGCGAGGAACGTCAACTGCGCAGCACCCAGATCAGCGACTTGGCCCTCTCCTCCTGCTGCCTCCACAACAACGACGCTGTCGTTATGCTGGGCTCGTGGGACAACAATATGTACGTGCGTGTGGGTGATTGCGTCGTTCAGGACAGTGGCGCTGACTGCTTGGGGTTGTGTGTTGGCGAGCAGTTATGTATACTCGGTCGATCACGGTCGGGTAGTGGATTCGGCGCAGGCTCACGACGACGCCCTGTCGTGCATGAGCATGAGTGACGACGTGCTGGTCTCGGGCTCGTGGGACTCGACGCTCAAGGTTTGGAAAGTGCTTCCTTCCGGAATCGACAAGCCCGCCATCGCAGATTTTGTGGACAACGACAGTGAGATCAACTGCGTCGCCATCCACTCTCACCTCATCGCCGCTGGCGCCGCCGATGGTGCGTGCCTCACTCTGCTTGTGGTGCGGCGCCCTACTGCCAACGACGTTCGCTCATTTGGTTGGTGTGCAGGAACGGTGATGCTGTGGGACTATAGATCGGGACAGGTGGTGGGCCAGCACCAGACCAAGGGGCCAGCCAAGGCCCTCCAGTTCGCGCCCGACGGCAACAAACTCGTCGTCTCGACCGAGTCGGGCGAACTGACCGTGCTCCAGCTCGATGGGAGCGTCTTCATCAGCCATAGACTCGCCGACCCTGCGCGCTGCATCGCCACTGACGGCAGGCGAGCCGTACTTGGTGCGTACCCCCAATGGCACCTACTCCCAATGAGCCAGCACCGCCACACGCTGATGTAGTGCCCTTGCGCAGGCACGACGGGAGGCTACGTGAGCGTGGTGCAGCTGTCGTCGGGCTCAGAGTTGGCCCGCTACGGCACGCAGTCGAGACGGCAGGCGGTCAACTGTCTTGCAGTACCCTCGGACGCGAGCCGGATCGTCGCCGGCTGTGAGGACTTCCTCCACACGTGGACGTCTTGATGTGTCCAGCCAGCTTGGTTATCAAAACATTGCTCCACCCACACTCATAGCCTGTGGTCCGTTCTGCGCCGCCTTGCGCATTCAGCAGCGGTACTTGGCCGGAATTCTTGGTGGGCTCCCGCCTGGGTGTTGGCCGGGTTTACAGGGCCGTGCTTCCGGCCATGTGTCGGCCAAGCTTCTTCGAGCTCTCCGCGAGAGTGGGGCATGACAAGCACGCTCACCGGTGTATAAAACGATGTAGGGCAAGAAGTCGTTTTTCAAACCACGACCAAACAAACCCAACAACCCTATCATCACCATCATGGCCACGACGCAGCAGCCGCAGGGAACCGGCACGGGAATGAGGAAGCTGGCTGAGAAGCCTACCCTGCTCGGCGAGAAGCAGCAGGACAAGCTCAAGATCCACGGGAGGACCCTTCTGGAGTTCGAGGTTGGACCGGCCACCGACAAGACTAGTACGCACTCCCCTGCTTGAATGGGACACCTGGGCGGAGTTCCTCATCATCATCTCTTTCTTCCTCGCCCAGACTTGGATGAACTGGACAAGTGGCTGCGCGGCATCAAGACCTCGGGCATTGATGAGTGGACTCTGTGTACGACCTTGCAACTTGCAACATCCCTCCCTGCCGCGACAGCCACCTTACGATCGTTGTTTGTGCAGCTACCAAGAACGATGTGGGCTTTGGCATCAACAGGCTGAGGATTGGCTGCATCATCAAGGACGACGAAGTGGACTGGGAAGACGTGAGGGACCTCATGCTGGCCAACAAGAACCTGGTGCAGAGCGTCGACCTCTACGGAATCCACAAGAGCAAGATCGTGAACGAGTAAAAGCCGCTCTTTCTTTCTCAATAGACCGAGCTGGCCACTACTCTTGAGCTAATCATTTCATTTTGTTGGCTTTTTGCACGAGAGGCCACGTCCCTTACCCGGCCTCGTTTCTTATTGGCCGGATGATAAAAGTGTGACGTGTTCTCCCCGGAATGTAGAGGAGTCTCATTCCTGAAATGCCTTGTCGGTCCAAATAAAGGAAAAAGAAAAAGCCAACAAGAAAGCCACCACTTGGCCGCTCGGTCCAGCGCAACGGCAATCTCACGGATTTCAATTGTGATCCCGCATCTGTCGGCCACAGATCTTGACTTGAATCAATATGGAAGTATGGATGGAATGTGTAACTTCCCGGCCGGGAGAGACGTTCATCCACGATTAATTCATGCGTGCGTGTACTCTTTTTCAGGACACAAGCGCGGGGAAGGCTGCACTTCGCAAGCGAGCGCGCTCAAACACCGTTACCCTCATGTATATACCTCACGCACCACCCACCAGTCTTCCTTGTGGTCTGTTCATCTCACGAGATCTACCCAGCCCGAATCTCACTACTCTTCTTGTACCACGACAGGGAGGAAAAGATGGGGCTGAGCGAAAACAAATCGCTTCGGTTTAAAGAGGACCTCGCCGAAGCGTGGAGGACGGTGGCGGACAAGTACGGCAACGACAGCCTGGCCTGCGAGGAACTCAGAGAGGTGCTCTCGCTCTTCGGGTACCTCCCCCAGATAAGCGAAGAGGCGCTGCCGCTGCTGGTCCAGCACCTCGACACCGACGGCGACGATCGGATCGCGTTCGATGACTTCATGGTATGCACGCACTCACTCTTACACCTGTGCTGCCTTCAAGAGCTCTCGCGGCCTAACAAACTCTGGGCTTGCTTCGTGGCTCTAGAATGGCATCAAGGGCTGGCTTGAACAAGAGGAAAGCGACGATGGCAGCGGTGCCGACGATGGCGTGGTCGAAGGTGGCACTGATGAAGATGGTAAGGCGGCCCGCGAGGACTCGATCGAGGTGGAGCGCGAGGACTCGATCGAGCACGAGCACGAGGGCGAGGGCGAGGACGAGGAGGACAAAGGGCAGCTGGGCCAGTTTGTGCACTTCTTCACCCACTTCGATCGGGACGGCGATGGTCGATTGGAGGAGGACGAGCTCCACGAGCTGCTCGACTTCCTCAAGGCCGGCAAACACTCGGACACCGACGGCGAGCACCACGGGTACCCGCGCTCGCCCATGCGGGCCACGTTGTTAAATATAGCCATGGCGAGGGGGAGGAGGGGCGACCGATCACAATACTAACCCGCTTCTTTTTTTTGCTCCTGCGGCACAGTCAGGCGCACTCGGAAGTGATCAAAGTGCTGAGCCACCAGCTCCTACAGACCGCGTCTCATTCCGATGATGGCCACATCACTCTCGACGACTTTCTCAACACCCTGCGCAACATCTCCATTGTACGCTCGCTCGCTCGCACTTTTCTGCATTCTCGTGTCGTCACGCGTCCAGGACAAAGCACCAATGCCAAGCTGACTAACCACGCCCCCTATCCTCTTTTATTGCGAGGGCAGGCCCTGCAAGACTTCTCGCTCAACCTGCCGCGTCAGCTGGCGCAACCGACCACAGACGCCAAATCGCTCGAGTCGGTGCGTTTCATTTCCTTCTCCTTCTCCATCTTGACCTTCGGTTGGGAGGCCCTCGCGCCGCATGACTCATGGAGCAAACTGGGTCCAGATGTCGCCTGTCAAAGCTGGCGACAAGGAAGAGCTCGCACGGCTGCGGTTCGACAACGCCGCCCTTCTTGCAGTACTGCCATCCCCCAGCGAGCGCGTGTTGTTGTGCGATGCGCGCGCTTGTGGCTCAATCGTCTCATCCCCCGGCCTCGTGTCGTGCAGCGCCAAGAGCAGCTGGAGCGGTCCCTGCAGCAGATAGGCACGCTCAACGAGAAGCTGGCGAAGGAGAAGCTGGCACAGAAGGAGGAGCTCGACGTCGTGGCCAAGAAGCTCAAGAACCTCCAACAGCACCGGGAGAAGGCCAAGGAGCTCTCCGATCAGGTGGAGTCCTACAAGGAAGAGCTGACCCGCTTCCGGAAGGCCGAAGCCGAGCTCACCAAGCTCAACGCCAAGCTCAAAGCCGAGGTTGAGGCACTCGCTGGTACGTCACCCGCAGCCTCAACGTCGCCCACTATTCCGTACCCACTTACACCTGTGCCGTGCGTGCGTGTGCGCGCGGGCCAACAGGGAATAGAGACACGGAAGGCCAACGCACTCGGTCCGAGATGGAGGAAATGGAATACACGATCGGGGTGCAGAAGGAGGCGCTCGCGGATCTCGAGAAGAGCCTCGAAGAGAAGGAGCGTGCCGTACGTAGCCGTGGACCCGTCGGTCCCTGTTCGCCAACGAATCTCACACCTCTCTGTTGTAACCCGCGCACACAGCTCGCGACAGTGCAGGAGCAGAACGGACACCTGGCGGCTGCGTTGAAGAAAGCCGCCCAGGAGGCCAAAGATCTGGGCGACGCCAAGAGCGATCTCGACATCGAACTCTCCAAGCACCAGCTCCAGCTCTCCACAGCTCAGTCCGAGGTACGCCCAACGCCTCGTATGTGGGTGTGGGTGTGGGTGGCTTGGTCCACCGCTTCTGCTTGCCTGGGCTTACCGTGAGGTGGTTGTTATCGCGGCTACAGGTGGCGACGCTGCGCGAAAAGGTGAACAAGCTCGAGGCCGAGCGCAAGCTGATCGCTGGGACGGCCGCCGCTGCCGCCGCGCGCCCGCCATCGCTGCAGGCCGAGCTCGAGGCGCTCCGGTCCAAGGAAAAGGTCGCCGACGAGGAGGAGCGTCGCAGCCGCGAGGCCGAGGAGCGCGAGCAGAAGCAGCGCGTCGAGAGAGAGCGGGAGGAGCGCGAGAAGCAGCTCCTGCAGAGCCACCAGCAGGAGGTGGAGGCGCGCCGGGCGCTCGAAACGCAGATGCGTCGCGAGCGGGAGGAGCGCGAGCAGAGGGAGCGCGAGCGCGAGGAGGAGCGCGCGACGCTGCAGCAGGCGCTCGGCGAGAAGGAGGCCCAGGTGCTCCAGCTCACCGAGGAGCTCAAGCGGCGCGAGCAGGAGCGGCTCGACCGGGAGATGAAGTGGCTGCTCGAGCAGCAGGAGGCCGCGGCCAAGCTCAAGGAGCTGACCGACCAGGCCGGCGCACGGGACGACGGCGCCGAAAACGAGATCCAGGCCCTGCGCGGGGTGGTCGAGAACGCCAAGCGCGAGCGCCAGAAGCTGCGCCTCCGCAACAAGGAGCTCGACGACGAGCTCAAGCGGTTGGTGCAGGAGCTGCGCCAGGCCGAGGACCGCTACGCGCGACTGCGGCTGCGCGCGCAGGCCGACCTGGCCGAGGCCAACAACCGGGCCAACGGCGGGTTCTTCGCGTCGCTCTTCTCGTGCTGGCTGCCGGTGCAGTCCAACCTGCCGCTCGACGATGTGGGCATCGCGCTGCCGGAGACGACGGGCGAGTCGGCCGACCAGGAGCTGCGGGTGATGACCCGAACGACCAGCAACAGCATCAGCAACAAGCGACGGCCGGTGGTGATGTCGCCCAAGCGGCCTCTCATCCAAGGCGGCGAAGACTACGACGACGATGAGGACGACGAGCTTGAGCCAGCCGTGCACGGCGCTGGCGTCGGCCTCGGTCGGCGGTCGTTGCTGTCGCGGGTGGAGGACAGCAGCAGCAGCAGTGGCAGCGGCTTGAGCAGCGGCGCGGTGACGCCTGACACGTCCGAAGCCGAGAAGGAGGGCGAAGGAAAGAGCGAAAGCGAGAGCGAGCGGGACTGGCCGCGCGTGCTGGTGTGAGTGGCGGCTTGGGCCCACACAAAAGAGTTTAACGCCTTTCTCCCCAATTCTTCGAAGAAAGTGGCAAGGCGCAAACACTGTCGGCACACTGCCTGCCGCATAACGCAAGTTTTACAGGATGAGGAGAGCAGCTACGGGTGTGTGGAGAAGGCAGGCAAATCCACCCCACGGTAAATTGC